>ABLG01000225.1:0-26697 GCA_000172435.1 Meloidogyne hapla | reverse complement strand
AAATATTTTTTGATTGTAAAATATTTAATTCTTCTAATTTTAAACAAAATTCTTTATTTCTTTAAAAAATTATTTTTTTTAAATTTATTTTTAAAAATTTACTCTTTTTCCAATTCTCTTTTTTCATATTGAATTAATTCTAAACGAGTTTTTAATTTTGCAAAGTCATCATTTTGTGAAGATATTTGGTCTAATGAATCATTCAAATTGCTTAAAATTGAGGGAATAATTTAAATATAAAATTATTTAATTAAAATTAATTTTTAAAAAATATTTTTTTCTTTCAATTTAAAAGGTAGAAAAATAATAATATTTTCTTTAGAAATCATCAAAAAGAAATTGATTGTTAAATGATTTTCTGATAAAATTTTTTTATAATTTTTTTTATCAATAAGCACAACAAAAATTGATAAAAATAAAAAATGACAGGGAAAGAGTAGGGGGACTATAAATTTAGGTAAAAAAATAATCTGTTTATAAAAAGATATTTTATAAATATCTAAATTTAAAAATGTTTCACTGTTAGTTAATACACCAAAAAAAAGGCAAAAAGTCAAAAATCCCCTATGTTTTATAATTTTTGTATAACCCCAGAAATAAAACATTTTTTAAATATTTTTAACAAAAAAATAATTTTTCTAAAAAACCTGTGATTTTCTGTTAATTTACAAGAATTTAAATCATCATGAAGAGAAATTGAGGTGTCCGAATCTAAAATACATTTTAAAAAATTTAAAATAAAAAAACCATTTTGAGAATTTGTATTGTCTTCTCTGTTGGAAATATTATTGTTATGTAATCTTTTATATTTAATTAATTCTGTTTCTGCCTGAAATTGAAAATTATTAAAATTAAAAATTAAAAAATTTTTTTTTAAATAAATTTAAAAAAATTTTTGTCAAAAAATTCTGTCCGCATTTTACAAAAAATGTCCGCAAAAAATTTGCGGACAAGGACGAATTAATTTTTTTTTTATTTCGTCAAAGATATTATTTATTTTTCTAAAAATTATTTTACAATATTAGCTCTATCCAAAGCCTGTTCTAGACCAATTCTTAACTCTCCAATTGTCCCCTGTTGATTAGCTATTTGTTGTTCCAAAAATTTTAATTTATTTTCAGAAGAATCTTTTTCTGTTATTTGTTTAACTAAAGCATCTAATCTTTAAAAAATAAATTTTTTTAAAATAATTTTCAAAAACAAAAACCTAATATAAAGTAATCTAACTTCATCTTCTTTTGATTTTAAATCATTTGCTGATTTTTGAAACGCACGGGAATGTCTTTCATTTAAAGATTTTAATTCTCTTTGTAATTGAGAATTATTATAACGAGAAGTCTCCAATTCGTCTGTAATCTCTCTCAATTGGATGTTTAAAAGTTCAATAGATCCTTGCTAAAAAATAATAAATAATAAAGGTTGTGGATAAAAAATTTCTATTGAAAAATAAGAAAATAATAATTAATTATTTAAATTTAAAAAATAGAGAATTGTTTAACAAATTTTACAAGAAAAAGCCAAATAAAATGAAGAGGAAAAAATTTTTGTGGGGCAAATGCATTTCTGAGAAGAAAAATTGTGGTCAAAAAATATATAAGAATTTATCAAAACTAATATAAAAATTAAAAATGAATTAAGAGATAAGGTTTTAAAATGGTGAAAAAGATTTTATAATTTTTTAAAAAATATAAAAATAAATTTACATTAAAGAAAATGAAAAAAGAAAATAAAAGAAACCGAGAGGCTTCGAACCTCCATAGAAAAGAAGCGTAGCCCAGAACGCTAACCAATACACCAAAGTTTTACGTAAGAACTTTTTATAAAATCTGTATAAACCTTTTCATTATCAGCTTGTTTTAAATTTTCATATTTATTTTCTAAATCAATAAATTCATTTTGAGCATTTCCAAGTTGTTCATTTAATTTAAAATTAATTGCTTCTATTTTTTTATATTTAGCCTCAAATTCTGCTGATTTAATTTTATATTTCGATATTTCTTCTTTTTCTTTTAGATTTTGTGAAGAAAATATTTGAAAATTTGAAAATAAATTATTTGAAGAAGAAAAATTATTTAAAATTGAAGTAAAAGGTATTGGTGAAAGACAATCAAAATTATCCAATTGTTTTATCTAAAATTAATTAGTTTGGCAATAAAATTAATTCAAGACAAATCCTACAAAATAAATTTTGAAAAAATGGTAATATTTTGTCCGCAAATGATTGCGGACAAAATTAATAGAAATGATAAAAGGAAAATTTGAAAAATGATTATTTATGAATTAGTTTTTATATAAAGATTTTTTTTAAATTATCCAAAAATTATTTAAAATTTGTTAAAACATTTTAAAATAATTTGTTTTACTAAAATACATTTGCGAATAAAACTTGCGGTTTTTATAAAATAATTAGAAAATAAAAAATCCAAAATTATACCAATTGTAAAATCCCAGCAGAATTATTTTCATCTAATTTTTCACATAAATGATCAAATTTTGCCTTTTGATTTTTATATAAAATAAATAAAAGAGCAAATATTATCTAAAAAATATTAAAATAAAAAAAAATAATTTTAATAAAAAAAAACGTTAGTAATTTCTTGTTTATCTCCATTATCAGCATTTTCAGGCATTAAAAGTTCTACAGACTTTTCTCCAATTTCTGTTTTAATAAAATCAAAGGCATCTTTAAATTTAAAGTCAAAATCACATTTAAAGGTTAATTCACCAGTTTGGCTAAAAATTGAAAAAAAAATTAAATTGGGGGGTGAAATAAAAATTAAAAATATTTTTTTATGATTCTTATTAACTAACAATCAATTCGTTAAAAAATCGTATCAAAATTAGTTTTTGCGGATAAACTTTGCGGATTAAAATTTAGCCCACAAAAACTATTTTAGGGATAACTTATACATATTTTTCAGAAAATTATCGAAAAAGATTGGCAAGGGATGGCAAAGAAAATCGTCAAGGAGGGGGCGGACTATAAATTCTTCAAAATTGCAAATAAAATTTAAAAAATTAAAAATAATTAATTTACATCATTTTAATAAGTATCGGCAGCAAATAACGCACTTCATCAAAAGAAAAAATTTCCTCAATTTGTAATTCTGCTGTCAAAAGATTCATCTAATTAAAATTAAAAAATAATTTTAAAAAAAAATAATTTAAATCATACAAATGTCAAAAGAATTCCATCTGCATCAATTTCCATAATTATTTTAAAGGAAAGGTTAAAAATTCACAGAATATCTAAAAAAGAAAAATTAATCTCCAACAAATAATTTTTAAAAAATTTTGGGGGTGTAAAGAAACCGGAAATTGAGAAAAGTTTAACAAATTAGAGACAACGTGGAATAAAGATAGAATAACGAGAGAGAGTGTTTTTTGGAGAGAGACAGGTAGAGAAAAATAATAAAAACATTATGACTTAATTTAAATAAATTTAAAATTTTAAAGTTCAAAAGTTGCCTTTTCTTATCATTTTTTTTATTTTGCTCGAATGATTTTTCTTTATTAATTTTGTGACAATCACAGTCATAAAAAGTATATAAAATGTCTTATCATTTGACTTTTTGTTTTCGATGGAAGTTTTTACTAAAAAAATTTTGTCCGCAAAAAATTATCCGTAAAATATTGCGGAAATAAAATTTTCAATATTTTAGTTATATAACATTTATAAATTATCAACATGCCTAATGCTAATTTAGTTCCACTAGAAAATGTCAGAAAATGGCCAAGAGGTATAGACTCGAATTCAACTCAACAAAGCACATCTAATATAACAACAGCTTTTTCAAATGAACAAAATGGTTTTTTTTAATTTTTTAAATAAATTAATTTTATTTTTCTTTTAAAGTTTTAAAAGAAGAAAATCAAACAAATAATTCTCAATATACTTCTGGTGCATGTACAAAATGTGGAAATTTTGGTCATTTAACCTTTCAATTCCATACTTTTACCCAGAAAAAGTCTAAAAAGAATAATAATGTTTTATCTTCAAATAGTTCTTCAAAAGAAGGTTTTTTTTAAATTTTACTTTTTTACTCATTTTTTCTTCAGAAATCAATTCTCTACTTAAAATGAATGAGAAAGCTCATAATAGTCCGTCTACAGGTGATTCATGTATTTCATTGGAGTCACAGAAGGAAAGTTTTCATGAACGTATTCAGAGATTGGAGGTTTTTAAAATATTTTCTAAAATATAATTTTATTTATTAAATTTAGATTGAAAAAGACAAAATGAGTAAAGCTTTTGAATTGATTTTGGGAAAATTTGAGAAGGTTAGTTGGTTTAAAAGATATTTTGGTGTAGTGGGAAAATTTTTAGTTTTTTGTGTGGTGAGTTGAAGGTTCGAACCCTTTTGAGTATTTATTTATTTCAAACAATTTTTAAGACTAACAAATATTTCTGGTCCTCTTTAAAATATTCCAGACGTTTTTTAAAAATTTTATTTTAATTCATTTCAGCAAAATTCAACACAACATCTCTCCCCTAACTCTTCGCTTAAAGAATTTGTTACTTTCAATGACTTACAAAATCATCCTTTTATTCAACAATTGCATGAAAAAATTAAATCATTAACTCAAAAAATGTCTGATCGGGTTTAATTTATTTAACAATTTTTTAATATTTTTTGAAATTAATTGTGGGTATTTCAAAAATTTTTTAGTTTATTGAGAAAAACACCCTTGATGTACAATTATTTTATTTATCTTTTTAAGACTTCAAATCCAAATTTGGGAGGTTCCCAAAATTTTTAAATTAATAAAAATTTATTTAAATTTATTTAACAAAATTTTTTAAATTAAATTTTCAGCAAATAATGATAGAACAAAACCTTAGTTTTCAAAAGTTGACCAATAATGAAAATAAAATAAATAATTTTGGATTTAAACAACAAAAAGAAGATAATAATCAGAAAGAATTAGAAATTAAAAAAATTAAAAGAAAAGAAGAAATTAATTTAAATACAAACGAATTAAAAGAAGAAAATCAAAAATTAAAAAATGAATTGGTTACTTCAAAAAATTTAGTTTCTTTACTAGAACTTGAAAGAACACAAATTAAACAACAATTTGAGAAGGATATTGAGGTAAATTTAATATTTTCTTTTGTTTTTGTAGAAATGATTAACACCCTCAGAAAATTATTAATTAAGGGGAAATGCTTGTTGCAGGTTCGAACCCTCCTTGTGGCCAATTATTTTATATATATTTTTTTGAATTTAAGCAACAAAAATAAATGTTTAATTTTCCTCTTCTCCCCCAAAAAATTCCAATTTCCAAGTTTGACTTCCTTATTGCTTTAAATTAAAATATTAAAATTTCCTTCGTTAAAATTTCCTTAAAATTTCCTTGAAGGACAAATTAATCAAATCAGTTATCATTTTACTTTACAAAGTTATTAGTTGACTTTTTGCCCCTTTAATTTCTCCGTTTATTAAATAATTAGAATTAGAGACCGGACCGAGACGAGATCTCGAAAAAAATCTCGGTTATCGAGATCGATATTCTCGATCGAAAAAATTTTCAGTTTTTCGAGATCGAGATTTTTTCGAGATATCGATCTCGATTCTCGATCGAACCTCAAGTCCGGTCTCTAATTAGAATAATATTTTTATTAATTTTTAGAAAATCCAAAATGAGTTCAATCATTACAAATCTGAAAATGAAAGATTTTCTGATTTATATAATAAACAAAAAATTAAAGACAAAGCAATAAATGAACAAAATATTAATTTGGCTAGAAAAAATCGAAAATTGAGTGCTGAATTGGATTTGGTATTTTTTTATTGAATTTTTAAATTAAATTTTATTTTTTTAGTCTAATAAGAAAATAAAAGAACTTGAAACACAAATTAATCAAATTAATAATAATGCTAACAAACAAGAGGATGAGAAAGTTAATGAAGAGGATGACAAGGAAATTAACATTGTATTTATTTTTTAAATTATTTCTGGGATACAAACAATTAAGAAAAAATTTTTTTAGCAGCTATAAATTTTCATTTTCCACTAAGGAGGTCTCCAAAAAAAATTTAAAATTTTTTTTTGGAAAAGTAGAGAGTTTGATTATTATTTGCCTAATCGAATTATAGGTGATTTAGTAGCTAGAATGAGGCTTATCATTTGATTTATTATCCTTATATCTTTAGGACATTACATCATCCGCAAGAGGAATTCCCGAGAAAAAACTTTTTCCTATTTATAGCAAAAGAGTAAGTATCTTCTTTTTTTTTTATTTAATTTTAATTAAAAAATTTATTTTTAGAAAGTAGATGTACAAAATGAAAAAGAAAAACAAATGGTTTAATTTTTAATTAATTTTTATTCAAAAATTATTTTAATTTTTTTCAGCGTTTTGTAAAAATCAAAAATAAAATAAATCGAATAGATTGTGAATATACTTGTTGTGAAAATAAATGTATAAATTCAAATATATCAAATGGTTGTTGTAATTCTAAAAATGGTTATGTTTGTGTTTATGATGTTAATAATTGTTTTACTAAAATTAAATATTATTTTACAAATAATAAAAGAAGTTGGTTTTTTTTATTTTAATTTTTTAAATAAATTGGGAAGTACAATAATAGGCTAACAGAAAAGATTTTTTTGAAAAAAGATTTTTTGCTCAACGAAAAAAAAATCTTTTTTGTCTCACAGAATAAATTTTTGGACTGTTATTTTTTACGTTTTCGGTTTTTTAGGGGAGAGGGTAAGATTATTGGGTTTGGTCAAATATTTAGTCAAACTAAATCAAAATTTAGTTAATTTTATTTTAATAAATTAAGAAGAAAACAAATGGATTAGATTATTCGCACAAATCTCATTTTCTAAAGGTTGTTGTTATGGAAAAGGATTTTCTTTATATTATTTTGAAGTTACAATGATAAAGGAAGAAACTAATTTGTAAAATTTAGATTTAAATAATTTTTTAAATTAAATTAAGTTATGATCTTTTCTTTCCCTTCCCGAAATAGTGAAAGGGGATAACTTTTTGGAAGAGAGCGGATAAAAACAATCTAAAACCTCCGAATACTATCAATTTTGCTTAGGAGTGAGGGTTAGGGCGTTAAGATCCTAACCCGAGAGGGAAAGAACCCAGATCATCAGCTAAGGTCCCCAAATATATTCTAAGTTGAACTAAGAAGGTTCAGTCGCTTAGACAGTCAGGATGTTGGCTTGGAAGCAGCCATTCATTTGAAGAGTGCGTAAATTTCCACGTTTCGGGTTGAAAACTATTTTTTTCGTTTAACCTTTACCTAAATAATATTTTATTTTTTAGTTGTTATGCAGGGATTGGTCTCTACAACACAACTGTAGACGACACAAATATATCCAATACAAATACAAATATATTTTTATGTAATGATTCAACAATTAATTGGCAAGATTATCAAAAGTTTTCATGGGAAGATGGGGATGTATTTGGATATGGAATTGTTTATCCAGCTAGAAGTGACTACAAAACAGATCCTTATATATTTTTACTAAAAATGGGAGTAAAATTGGTATAATTTTTAAATTTTTTATTTTTCTTCCTCACAAGGGTCTTTTTCCCACTTAACTCTAATTTTTCTTTAGCTTCCAAAAGTTTTTTTTAATATTTTTCCTTTCTGGAAGGGGCTGTAAAGAAAGGGGCTATTTGTCACATTGGTTAATTTATATTTTCTGATATTTTTTAACAACAAAAAATTTTTCTGAAATTTTTTGTTAAAGTACCTTAATATATTTATTTTTTTCCTTAAGGTAAAGAAATTTTATTAAATGAGAAGGATGCTGTTTTATGTCCATTTATTGGACTGTTATCATGTTCTGTTGAAATAAATTTTGGAAACGATGTAAAAACAAAACCTTTTTGTTACAATTTAGCTAATCTTTAAATTATTTTTTTTTGTTGTGATTTCTGAAATATTTTAATTTATTTTTTTGACATTTTATACTCTTTAATTTTTGAGCTTTCACTTATACTTAAACGAATAAAAATTTAACTTTTTTTTAATTTTATTATCGCAAAACAGGGATCTTGCCCAGACTTAATTTCAATATTTGTTTTACCCTAATTTCAAGAATATTTTTAGATTTTTAAGCTAATTTTATGTTTAATGTCAAATTGAAATTTTAAATAAAATTTTGGGTCGATATGCAAAATTGTAAAATAGCCAGAAAATAAATAATTAAAATATAAAAAAAAATCTAAAATATTTTTAGAAAATTTTCTGGCTATTTGAATGTCATGGTAAACAAAAAATATGCCACAAAATTATACACCCGCATTCTATATATTTTGTAAAAAATGAACAGAACTTGCAAGTGTTTAAAAATTGGCAAAAATAATTAAAACGAGAAAAAAGGACTAGCGATTAAAGCCTATAATATTTATTTTTGAGATGAAAAGGGAAAATGAGGTTCTCGTAAATGGACATCAATTAATAATGAATAGCCAAATTTTATTGTTTTTAATTCCTCAATAAAGAGGCAATATTTTAGTTTTACTAGGAATTTTCACGAAAGAACAAAATTTCACTCATCATTAATTGAGACCTTTACGTGTGAGGTGCTAATCAAAAATAATTTTATGGGATTTAAATTTTGGAATGTTTAAATAATTTTAAAATGAATGGGTGTCAAAATTGGAGAAATTGTGGGCAGTATGAGCCAGGATTTTGGATTAAATTTTTGAAAATTCTGTCAAGTCTAGATTTTGAATAATTCTAATTCTGGCCCAAACCTTTTCTTATCTTTAAAAAAAATTGAAAATCAAACAAAAAAACCTTTCCAAACTACCGATTTGGCGAAACTTTCTTGTCCTGATCTTTTTTGTCATAATACTGCTTTAAACGAATATGCCAAGCAATTGAACCACATGCAGATACTGTTCGAAATTGATGACTTAAAATAAAAATAAAATTATTTATAATTGAAAAATAAACTAACATAATTTTTCTTGGCAAAAAATAAACACAATTCTCTCGTAACTGAAAATATTTTTAAAAATTATTTTCGAAATTTTTTGAACATTTATTTACAGAAAATTTTGCATAACGAATTCCTTCTCGCCTTAAGGAGTTTAATTTTGCTTCTTCTACCCATTGCACACACTGAGACATTGGAGGTTCATAAATATCCAACTGAAATTTAAAAAAAAAAATAATTAAAAAATCATGAGAAGACCCAACTTAAAAAATTCCCCCATATTTTTCAAATAAAAATTATTTACTTGCAAAATCTCCACCAATCTGTCAAAATCTGCTCCATGAAAACAAGTAACTTCTTTTACAATTCTTTGTTGTTTTTGTTGGTCAATACCATTTGGTGATTTATGGCAATCAATTGATTGTAATATTCCAACTGCACCAGTTTCACTTCTTTCACCTGTATCTTCTTCAACAACAGAATCAACATGGCAAGGTGTTCGATCTTCAAAAAGCGTTTCACGTCGTTCTAGAGCTCTAAAATTGTGGAAATATTAAAGAAAATAAAAATCCAATCAAAAAGAGGAAATAGTCTTGGAAATAAATACACCGAATTATCAAGAAAGTTCCCCCAAATTAAAAAGAAATAAAAAATTTTTTTACTTTAAAGGCATTGTTTTGTGATGCTGGTGTTTCAACGATGTACTAGCACGTCTCTGTTGTTGTTGTTGATTTGCTTTGGACAAATCATCCGTCCGGATTAATTGTTCTCCAGGACGACACCAATAAATTGGACCATCATCAGAATCTTTAAAAATTAAAAACAAAATTAAAAAAATAAAAATAAAAAACCATTTGGTTTCCAAAAAGATTTGACAGAATTCTCACTCCAAGGAAGAAGTAAACGAAGAAAAGGGCATTCCTCTAGACGTTCGAGTATATGCTTTAAAATAAAAAAATTTAACTTATTTGAGATAAGTAAACCTCAAAATATTCTCCGCATTCTTCTTGCTTCCTGCCAACCTTCAAAAAAATTTTTTGAATTAAAAATAAAAACCAATAAATTAAAAATACAAAAATAATAAGTAAATTTATGACTAAAATATTCTTATTTACGTTAATTAAAAAGGAATTAAAAAAAAGTTTTCCATCATTCGGACTCGAACCACACCACAGATCCAAAAATCTACCCACTTCACCACCGCGCTTAGTGGAAAAATTTCAAATATTTCAATGAAGATAAATTTAAAAAAATTAAATAAAAACAAACCAATGTAATATTGTTTAACGGCCCACAACGATAAGTTCCATAAGAATAAGTTGCCATTACTCTTTCATAATATTCTCCCATTTTTAAAGTTTCAACCAGTTGTTTGTTGTGAAGAGAACCCATTTTGACTGGCAATTTTGGGTATTTTGTACCAAGAAATTCCAAAATATTTTCCAAATATTCCATAGCATTGTCAACGATGCAAATAACAAAAAGAGGTACCTAAAAATGGAAATTAAATATTTCAAGAATATTCAAAGGCAGAAAATTAGTCACAAATTTTTTGGATAAATTTTATCAGAAAAAAACCTTTTCAATTTCAGAAAATCCAAGAGAAATAAATTGTTCAGCAAATTGTTGTCGTTCTTGAGAAGATAAATCATGTTGTAATTTACGCCAATCACATCGGAGTAAACTTGCCCCGCCATTTGGATGTCTTTCAACATCAATATATTTTCGAAACTTGAAAAAGAATTATTTTTTTTTTAATTTTAATAATTATTTTAAAAAAACCTTTTCAGAAATTTTAGGAAGTTTAAAAGTTTTTCTGTGGTTTTTCTGACGACTGCTGGAAGTATCTCTTTTTGTGCGTTGTTGAACGTTTTTTTCAGAAATTCCATTAATAGTTGTAGTCAATAATGTATTGTTATTCTTTTGAGATTTACTAAAAAAATTGAAAAATTAAAGAGAAATACAACTTTTAGAAAACATAAAAATTCTAAAGAATTCAGAATCTTAAAACATCCAAGATAAATTAATAAAACAAAAAATTACCTATTAATGTTTTCAGTATCTTCATTAAAACGAGGAGAGTGTTTATCAACACTTTCTCCTTTTTCTATTTCCTCAGCCTTTGGAATTTTTGTATTAATTGTTAAAGGTAAAATGTTGACATTTGTATCAGAACGATTTGTTGAAACTGTTGGTTCAGATTTCTCAATCTTCGGAATGCGACCAAAAGAAGTAAATGAAGCTTTGTTTACGCCACAACGTGCCTCTGGTTCTTCTGGAAAATTAGAAAAAATCGGTAAGAAAAAATTCAAGAGGAAACTTAAAAATAAAACTAATTTTTTTTCCATTAGTAAGGCTCAATTTCTGATCAAGAAAATGTAATACCTGTAGTAGTCTCTGGATTTTGCTTTTTATCTCGTTTTATATTAGCCAAAGGTTGTAATCCATCTTCTCGTTTGCGCTTAGTTTTGGCCTTTTGTAAGTCCATAAGAATTGGATCAGCGGCAAGGAACATTTCAGAAGACGTGGAACTCTTAAAAATAAAGGAAATTTCGGTACTTATCGGTTATCCCTACGGACTTTTTGCGGATTCATAATGGTCAGAAAATTCTTTTCTTTGTTATACAAAAAGATTAATTTTGACACAAAGGATTAATTTTGAATATAAAAACATTGCCTGTGTATGAAGGATTTTAAAATATTTGTTTTTTCAAAAATATCATTTTAGATAGAAAGATCAATCAATAAGAAAGATTTAAAAATTTTCTAAACAAACTTTCGAAAAACTAGTTTCGATTGATGTCAATCATAACAAAAAGTGTTATACTGCAAGGAGTATAATCAAAATCTAGTGTAATTTAAGATTTGCCAAAAAGCCGAAGATGGACTATAGAGTTTTACAAAATCGTGGTCCCAGTTCTGGGAATGCAGCAATTGGGTCTCAGAAGTGGGAACTGGTTTAGTAATACAAGGCTTCCTTTTTTTTTGAAAATTAATCCTTTCTGTCAAAATTAATCCTTTTTGTATAACAAAGAAAAGAATTTTCTGACCATTACGAGTCCGCAAAAAGTCCGTAGGGATAACCGATAAGTACCGAAATTTCTACGTTCTATTACAAATTTCAAAAAACCTGTTTTTGTGTAGCTAATGGCTGACAAGTCTTTCGATTACTAGCAACAAGAGGTTTTTGTTGATGAGATTCAATTGGAGATAAAGCTTTTGCAGTCTTTAAAACTGACGGAGATGAAGGTAATGTTGAACAACTTAAAATATAATTAATTTTAATATTTAAAATTAAAAAACCTAAAGAAATTCTTTTGTTTTTGCTCAAAATTACTTGGTGAAGTTTTAATTTGAGAAGGTTTGCTAATATTTTCACTCTCAAATGAAAAACTAGGTGAGATCTGTTGCTGTTTCTGTTGCGTAGCGACGGAGTCTAAAGGTGAAAATAAAGTTGGCTTTGATTGGTTTTCTGTAGGTTGATTTTTAGATGAAATAATTGGTGAAGAATAATTTGAAGACATTTGACCCTAAAATAAAGATTTAATGAATTTTGATGTAAAATGTTTAAGGAAATAAAAAACAAAAAAAAAGCAGTTAATGAAGAAAGAAGCCTATTATTACACGTGCCATTGGTGAAAGTGGAGGGCAAAGTGACGCCATAATAAGCAAAATGGAAAAATGTCCATAAGAGAGAAATAAACAAAACATTCAAAGCTGAAAAAAAACAAAAAGCTCGAAAGAAGCAAAAGCCCAGGGGCAAAAGGCAGATGACTCATAAGGGAGAAATGAAGAAAACATCCATAAAACACAAGGGATAAAACGTCAATAAGGGGAAAGATAAATTGTCAATATTAAATCATAATGCCATAAGAATAAAAATTTGTATAAAATTAAAAGTTCAAAGATCAAACAGTGAAAAACACAAGCAATTAATTTGCTAGATCGGTTTTTTTGGTTTTAGCAAATATTTTTTTTCTGCCTCGAATTGTGAAATTCCGAACTTAAAATCCTAAAATTCAAAAATTTACAATTTTTGAATATCCCTTTCATTCTTTCCATTGATCTATTACCTTGTCTGATCCTTTTCATCCGTTTAAACCCCCAATAGCGCGCACAACAACAGTTCACCCATTTTCATAACAACGTTGCACATTCCTTCCTCATTTTACAACAAACACTTTTCTCCTTACAGTCACATTCTTCTTCCCTTCTTTTGTCCTTCTCCGGTTCGTCCGCTTATCCTTGCACCGGTTCCCTACCGCTAGTCATTATCGATCTGCTTTGCTTCTGATCTTTCTTCTCTTTATTTATTTTTACATTTTTGTTCAATTCTTTCCATTCTTTTATATTTTTTTCATCCTGAAACCCAAAAAATTCTTTTTTTATTCACCTTTTCCCGCTATCCTTTTTTGGTTATTCATCATTTGTGAGAAGGCTTTTTTAGGCCATTAAATGACAAACCAAAAAAAGCTAAAAAATATTAGCTAAAAACAATATTAAAAATTATATTTTTTTTTGTTTTTAAGGCAAAAAATAAATGACAGTTTTGATGAACTCAGAATTAGTACAACGATTAACTACACAATTACTTGATCCAAAATGTGTTCTCAACTTGGATGGATTATTGGCAAGTTTTTAACTTTTCGAGAAAAACTAATTTTGAAATTTTCTAGGATTGTGTGATAGCTTTGTTTTATGATTGCAATTATCCAGTCTTAAAAAGGACGCAAAAAACAATTGAAACATTTTTGGACAGAAGTAAGAAATTTTTAAATAATTTTTTTTTTAAATTTTTTATAACCTTCTCAATTTGACGCTCAAATAATATTTTTTCTAAAAATTTTTCTTTTTAATTTTGGGACGTTTCTAACGATTTTTTTATTCCGTTAATTTTGTGTATCTTTCCCCTGTCTAAAAAACTCTAAACTTTCATTTATCCACATTTTTTTCATGAAAATCTTTATATTATTCTCCTTCTTCTTAAGATGAACAACTTGTAAAATCTTTAATTGAATGTCGAATCAGTGACATAAATTTTCGGGTTATTAAAGTAATTGGGAGAGGTGCATTTGGTGAAGTTCAACTTGTTAGAAATGCTCAAAATAACCAAGTTTATGCAATGAAAATGCTTGATAAAGACAAAATGGTTTTTAAAAGTATTTTTATTTTTGAAAATATTTTTTTAGATAAGACGTTCTGATGCTGCATTTTTCTGGGAAGAGCGTAATATTATGGCTTATTCAAATTCTGAATGGATTGTTAAATTACATTATGCATTCCAGGATTTGAGAAATTTGGTTATTTTTTAAAATTTAATTTAAATTTAAAATAAGTTCTGATTAACATTTTAGGGCTGTTTTCTGTCAAGTTTTTGGGTTTTAAAAAGTTTTCAAAAATAAACTTTGATTTTCCCTTTTTTTGACTTTAACTTCAAAAATTTTACACAAAAAATTATTCTTAATTTTCCATTACAAGTTTACGATTATTAAAAACTGTTTTTCAGTACATGGTTATGGAATTTATGCCTGGTGGAGACATGGTAAATTTAATGGCCAACCACGACATTCCTGAAGATTGGGCACAATTTTACACAGCAGAATTAGTTTTGGCATTAGATGCAATTCATTCACTTGGATATATTCACAGAGATGTTAAACCTGGTTTTTATTTTTTTTGAAACTTTTTTAAATTTAATTTATAGATAATATGCTTATTTCTGCCGATGGTCATATTAAACTTGCTGATTTTGGCACCTGTATTAGAATGAATAAGGTTAAAATTTAATATAATTGTTGAGAAGAATTCTTTGATTAAATTTCAAAAATTCCATAAAAAATTGTTTAAAAATTATTTTTTGGGCTTAATACTTGAACTTGTCACCAGAATTTTTTTAATTGGGATTTTATTTTAAATTCGGATTTTCATGATTTCTTGGCTTATTACTGGTTTAACGATTTTCTATGGCTATCATTAAATCCCCTCCTCAAAATCAAATTTAAAAATTATTTAATAGGATGGACTTGTCCGTTGCTCAATGGCTGTTGGTACTCCAGACTATATTAGCCCTGAAGTTCTCCGTTCACAAGGAGGGGAAGGTGTTTATGGAAGAGAAGTTGATTGGTGGGCTGTTGGTGTATTTCTTTATGAAATGCTTTTTGGAGAGACTCCTTTTTATGCCGAAAGTTTGGTCCAAACTTATTCAAAAATTATGGATCACAACAAACAATTAAAATTCCCTGGAGATGTTAAAGTGTCTAGCAGTGCTAAAGATATTATTCGAAGTTTTCTTTCTGAACCGAACATTCGCCTTGGAAGAGATGGAATTTCTGGGATAAGAGGACATGCATTTTTTAAAAATTCTGTTTGGACTTTTGACACAATTCAAAAATGTAATTTTTTGATATTGAATTAATTTTGGGCACATCCACTTCGTTTTTGGTTGACATTTTATCCTTGGGCCTTTGTTCCCTCTGTTTTTTCAAAAATACTTTAATTTCTCTTAATTATTTTAGCAAGACCTCCATACGTTCCTGACCTTGTTGGTGATGATGATACTTCTCATTTTGATGATGTTGAGCCTGCTGATCCTGTCGATGCTGAAAGTTTTCAAATTCCAAAGGCTTTTACTGGCAATCAATTACCTTTTATTGGATTTACTTATTCTAATGAATTTGGGTAAATTTTACTTTCATTTTTACAAAAAACTAGCTAAATTTTTCAAAAATTATTTTTTAAGTCCATTGGATTTGATCAAAAAGCAGCTTGAAGAGGCCGTTCTCCGGCCAATTGTAAATGGCAATAATAATTTGTTAGACACTCCTATGGTCAATGGGACGTGTGTAGATGGAAATAATTGCCATTTGGAAGAGGTTTATTTTTTTAAGATTTAGTTAAATTTTCTGATTTTTCCTTGGACTTTTGATAGATTTTTTAAGTGATTAATTATTAAAAAATTTTATTTTTAGAAGATTGATGAGTTGACCAACGAAAATGAAGTTCTTCAACAACAATTAAAAAATATTAAAGAGCAATTGGAAACTGAAACAAATTTAGCAAAAACAGAGGTTTTTTAATCGGAAATTTATTTTTACAAATTTTAATTTTAGATTGACTTGTTAGCAAAGGAAAGAGAAATTTTGGAGATGAAATGCGCAGAAATGAAGCAGAACCAAGAAATGATCGAGTCAGAAGTATTATTAAAAAATAATTTTATTTAAAATATATTTTATTAAAATTTAATTTTTTAGGTTGATTCTCTAAAACAAGAGAAGGAAAGTTTGACAATTCGAGTGAAAGAGCTTGAAATAGAGGTTGGAAAATTGGCACCGACTAAACAGGAGGTATTAAAATAATTTTTTTTTCTGTTTTTATTTTCATTTTTAAAAAAATTTTTAGGCAGAACAGTTAAAAGAGACAAATAAAATGTTGGAAATTCATCTTCAAAAATGTAAGGAACAACTTGAACAACAACAACAAATAAACAGTCATCACTTGAATAATAATAACAATACAGCTGCAACACCAGCAGTTCCGCCACCAAGACTTTCTCATGAAGTTTGTTTTTTGCATTTATTACGTGAGGCTTTACTCGTTTTTTGAACTCATTTTTTTATACTTTATCTTTTTTATTAGGTTGGAGAATTGAAATATCAAAGGCGTGTTCTAGAAAACAAAATTCAAGACCTTCAGGAGCAGCTGGAGGGACAAAAACGACTTTTCTCAGATTGTCAACAAAGACTTGAAGCTGAGCAAAAATTATCTGGACTTTTCAAAATTGAAATTGAAGCACGGACAAAAGATAATGAAGAGACGGAGAAAAAATTTCAGAATATGGGGTAAGTAAAATTAAATTAAAAATGGGGAGGGTACTTGGGATTAATTTACTTAGTTCATCCCTTGTATTCGCGAGTGAAAGCAAAGCCTTAATTTTTCTGAAAATTCCTAAGCTTGTTATTAATTTAGACAACAAATTGAAGAATTTGTTCTTACACTGGAACGTGAACGTGTATCACATCAACACTTGCAGAACAGTTTTGTTGATTTACAGAAGGATAAAGCCTTTTTGGAGACTGAATTGCGTGCAGCAATGCAAAGGCATGAACAAGAATATAAATCTTTGACAGCTTCTCTTAATTTGGTTATTTTTTTATTAAAGAATTTATTTTTAAACATTTTTAGGCCTCCAAAAAGGAAAATGAATTAAATAGCCAAAACAAACAACTTCAAGAAGAAATTAACCAAATACGTAAACATTCACATGGACCTATGGGATTAGCTCCAGTTTATGGTGGAACAAATACTTTATCTAGTGCTGTTTCTACTTCTTCTTTAGTTTCTGCTACAAATTCTTTTGCTTCTGTTCAATTACACAATAATAATAATTCGATTCTTTCATCTTCTGGTGATTTGGAAATGCTTTCTAGAGATCAACTTATTCATCGATGTCAACGTGAAATTAAACTTAAAGAACAGGTTTTTGTGTTTTTTTTTGAATATTTTTTAGAAATATTTTTCAATGAAATTTGTAGACAAAATTTTCTTTTTTAAGGTTATTGAAAAATTAGCTTATTTGGGACGACAAAAAGGCATTAATGATGACTCTGCTGGACGTGCAAATTCTAAAAAGAAGAAAAAACATGTTGATGAGAAACGTGTTCGTGATCTTGTTGAATTCCAAATGGAACAGGAACGTAAAAAATATCTTCAAAAAATTGCACAACTTGAGGAGATTATTCAAGATTTACATCAAAATTTAGTTGAAGAACAAAGAAAGAAGGCTGATTTAATTGATGAAGTTAATCTTTACAAGAAAGGTGGTGCAGAGGTAAAATTTTGAATATTTTTTAAAAATATTAGCAATTAATTTAAAATCATTCCAAATTCTTAAAATCTTCTATAAATCAGAAAAAAATCAAACTCTAATCTGGACCAAGAATTCTGTCGCCCCTATTCGCGATCATTCTCAAAAATCGGGAGCAAAAAAATTTTCGAGAATGTGTTGATAGGATAACTGGATTTCCATTAGAGGAGATTTTTTGGTTTCGCCTTTAAATAAATTAAAAAAAATTTTTCTAAAATTCTTTTTTTATTTCCAGCATATTGACTTAAATTCTGCTCAAACTTTTCGTGATAGACGTGTTCCTAAGCGAAGGCAAGGAGGAGGAGGACAATATCAAAATCTTGAGAATGACAACGATCCGGTTTAAAAAGAAGATTATTAATGGACTCTACAATTATTTATGTGTGCCCTTTAAAAAGTTGAAGCAAAAAAGTGACCTTTTGATTTTTAATAAAAACACAATGAAAATAAAAATCCCATATTTAAATTTTTAATATAATATTCTCTTTGCAATGCCTCTTTAAAAATTGTCAAAGGTTTTCTCATAATTTTTAAAATTATTTTTAGTAAAAATATCAGAAAACTGAAAAAATATCAAAATAAATATTTTTTTTAATTTTTTTGGATTGCCTTTGACAATTTATAAAAATTTCACTTTACGAGACTATCAATATTTCATTACTGAAAAGCTGCCGTGCTCTAACAAATAAAGTAGAAATTGATGGAATTTTAATTGAAATTTTAAAGGACTGGGAAAATATTTTTTAATCCAAGGCTGAATAGGAATTTTTTTCTCAGAAATCGTTTTCCTTTCAAAGCATGAGCAGTTTTAATTATATTTTGTAATGTAATGTTTTTTTTGCACATTCCTCTAAATACGAGGCCTTTCCTTTAAAATTATATAATTTCACCAAAATGCCATTTTATTATTATCTTTCCATAATCGTGCCTTTTTGGGGACTTTATATACACGGATTTTGTTATACTTAATTTTAAATTCACTTGCATTTTATTAAATAAACATGTCTTGAAAATTATTAAATTATAATAAAATTTGTTTTAATTTTTTTATCAAGTTTTGGTCGTTTTGCAGCGTGGTTTGCTTCTTATTTAAAATCAAACGAAAAATAAAGAATTCAACTCCAATGGAATTTTTTTAGTAAAATTGGGAAAAACTAAACCGAGCCAATTTTTGTTAAAATCAATTCCAATTCAGGAGATCCGGGGAGATTAAAGATGACAAAATAATGGGGGATGGTGAAGAATCAAACAAGTACTACAAAAGTCAATATAAATATAATTTATTTTAATTAAATTCAGTAATTGATAAACAAATATATATTTTTCTCCAAAATTGTTCATTGATTCAAAAATAATTTATTTTTGATTTTTGTAAAGTTTCTTTAAAATTTATTATCCTCCTCTCTTCTTCTTTCCTTTTTGTTTTACTTCTTTTTCTTTAATATTTTCAGATTCTTCCCATTTTTGGATAATTCCATTTAACTCAGAAAATATTTTTGTAATGGAATACCGCTTTTCTTCTTTAACAAATAAATGTTTAATTATTTTTGATAAGAATTCCTTTGGGGTAGTCACGGGAAATTCAAGAAATTTTCCACTTGATGCCTGTAGAGAAAATGAGTTAGAATGATTTAAAATTATCAAAAACTAACTTTTTTCATAACTTCAGCAATCGGATTGTCCTTAAATGGCTGACTTCCATTGGAAAAAATTTCCCAACAAAGAATGCCATAACTCCAGCAGTCAGTTTTCTTACTCAAAATATTATCATTAAATGTTTCTGGCGCCAAGTATTTGAGAGGTAATTTTTCTCCCTTTTTTACTTTAGATTTTGTTTCGTTTTCTTCTATATAACGTGATAATCCAAAATCGGCAATCTTGACTTGCAAATCTCCATAGAGACAGTTTCTCGCAGCGATGTCACAATGTAATATATTTTTTGAATGTATATGGTCCAAGCCAGCAGCTGCTCCTAAACACATGTGTAATTTGCTTCTATTACTTCTTTTTGGATTTTTAATTAAATGATCTGTAAGCGATCCTTCTCGGCAATATTCCAAAACAAGTAAATTTGGTGTTTTATCCAAAGTAATACCTAAATGGACAAATACAAATAAAATTTTAATAAAATAACAAAATTTTCGCCTTATAAATAAACAATTGTATATGGTAAAATCCTCAAATTTCTTTTTATGATTTTACAATTTAAAAAATTTAGAATATTAAAATTCTTTAAGGGATTTAGAAATTTACAAAAAATTGAAGGCACAAAAAAGAAATTGAAGGCCCAGAGTTCGGTCAGTTATATGGATAAAAACATGGCTATCTATGTTACCGGGTTACCCTGTAAAACCCGCTTGATCTTATAAGGTATCCAAATAAATTATAAAAATATACCAATAAATCTAACAACATTCGCATGTTCAAAATTTCGCATAATAAAAGCTTCGTCAAAAATTGATTGATTATCTTGAGTTGATTGTTTTATAGCTACAAACTCTTTATATCCATGTAACTTCCCCTTTGCAACTATGCCAAAGGCTCCATATCCAAGTGTTGAAATAATTTCCACATCTTTATAAGACAATTCCCAGTGCTTTCTTTGAATAGCATTTTTTAACACAATTTGTTGTGCATCATACTAAAGAAAAATTTTATTAATATTTTATTAAAGGTTTTACGTTTCCTAAAATAATTAAATCTCTTAATTTACAATATTATAGGGCATAAGATTTTTCTTTCAAAATCCCTAATACCGAAAACTCCCACTCATCAACTATCCAAACAGTTTATACTCCATACACTTAAAATTCACTCGAAAATCTTTTTTTAATTCGAGGGTTACTTCATTAACTCTAAAGTTAGAATAACCAAAACTCCTAATTCTCTTTGTAAAATTTACCACAAATTTATTTTCATCTTGTTTTACATCCTTCATTTGTAATTTAATCATTTCTTCAATTTTTTTTGGCTCAATTTTGTTGTTGTCACAGAAGTAAACTTCATTTTCTTTATTTATTTGATAATTCAATTCATTACCATTTTGGATAGTTGTAAGTTTAAGAACTTTATCTCCATCATCTGAGCATAATCGTAACAAATACTCTCCATTTACGTTAACCAGTTTAACTGCTTCATTACGTGAAAGCTGAAAAATATCTTTGTGTTAAAATAAAGATTAAAACAATAACCATGCCATGATAAAAACTAATTCTCCACAATTTTTCGATAACCAACATTGAAGTTTGATTTTTTGTTTTATAATAATAAGCTGAAGTTTGTAAGAACGAATATAATTAAATGGTTAAAACTTGCAAGTTTTTATATTAAAATATAGAGGTCTTGATTCTATATTTAAATAATATTTACCCTAAATTTACGAGAATATTTATTAAATATTATAGTATTTTTAATGTAATATTTTTTAAAAATGAAGGCATACCGTACTTTCTTGAATACGGTATGCCTGGGTAATTATTGTTTCGACCTGGAGGGGATAATTAATCTAAAGGCGTAATGAATGGAGATTATTTTAAAAAGAGTAATTTATTAATTAACATACTCCTGAATGGGTAATTAATTGAAAATTAAAATATTTAATTTTAAAATATTTGTATATAATTTTTGAAATAAAAAAAATTACGAAAAAAACTTAAGTAAATAAATAAATTTTTATTGTTTATTCATTTATGGCTTCATTTATATGTATTTATGTGCATTAAACCTTTTTCTTTCTCTTTGTCAAAAATTTAAGTTTATTTTCAATTGCCATCTAATAATATTTCTTTTTAAAGTTTGTTATTTTACTTAAATATTTACTTATCTTTTTGGATTATAATTTATAAAATGAATAATTTTAATATTATTATAAATATATTTTATGAAATAATTATTATTTTAGAATAAAATTTTAATTATTTTTTGTATTTCTAGAATAAAAGTAATTATTAAATTTACGTGATTTTTTAAAATAATTTTTAAATCAAGAATATAGATAAATTTTAAGTCATTATTTAATCTAATTAAAATATTTTTATCTTTTGGAATATCAATGATACTTAAAAAAGTCCAGGAAAATCAATATTATACTCATTCAAATCATCCCATTATTATTCATCCCCTTACATTACCATTATCACAATCAGGAATTCCAACAACTTGCCAAAGTCCTCTTTTTGTAAAATGAATATAAAATTTAAAATCGAAATTTTCAATTATTTCATCTTCTATACGAAAAGATTTTATTGTATTATGTCCAAGTTGTTTAATAATTACATTTAATTCAATCTCACACCAACCATTATTTTCTGTTGAATTATTTACTACACAAAACTAAAAAATTTTTTTAAATTAAATAAAAATTAATTAAATTACCCCATTAATTTCTTCACGAACACTTTCTAATGTCAAAGGTTTTGCTTGAATATATTTTGCCATAAAAGACAGTCAGAATTTGTATTTTCTAAGGCTTGTGGTAATTTAGGCAATTCTGGGTCAGCAAATATTAAATTATCAGAATTGTTTGGATTTTTTTAATTAAATATCCTTTCTCTTATTTGATTAATTCGATTTTAAAAAACCGAAAAGTAAGGAAATTTTTCTAATAAATAAAATTTTTCACAGGACTTCAAAATTTTCAATTTACTAATTTATCAAAAAAATATTATAAAAACCACAATGAAAATAAATTTCAAATAAATTCCTACCAACTTTATATTCAGCCTTAATTTATTCTCGTCTTCTCGTCATTTCCCGACAGTATGGTCTTTCGTCACATTCAAGGTAAAAATATATTTTTTAACAAATCCTAACTAATCTTCTAATTTTTTTATTTTTCAAAGTTCATCATAACAACAACAATATGTTAATAAATTCTTTTCTTTTGGCATTTCTTCATTTGGTTCTTCTTTCTATGATGACATCAATTCTTTTAATAACATGCTCTAAAGGCAAAAAGAAGAAAGGGAAAGATGCAACAATTGAGAATCTAAAAGGAAAGAAGGTTATATCAAAAGAAGCATTACCAGCAAAAAATGAGAAGAATTCACAACTTGGAGGACGTGACAATTTAAATAAAAAAGTAAAAAGATTCAATTAAATCAAAAAATATTTTAAAAATTTTTAGGACGAAAAAAAGGGAAAAGGACGACAAGAGCAACCAAAACCTGACAGGGATGCAAAACAAGCACAAAAGATGGGTGGAAGCAATGAAGCGTTAAGAACGGCGCAGGTGAAGTCTGGAAAGGGATCTTCAACAGGAAAGGGTTGTAAGACAGCACAGCCATTTGCTACATTTAGAGGGTGTGTTTTTGAGTAGAGAAATTATAAAATCAGAACAGAATTTCTGAAATTAAAATCAGAATCAAATAAAAAACCAGAACAAAATTACAGAATTTTAAAATCAGAACAGAATTTCAGAATCAGAAAAGATTCGAATAATCCTAAAATACCGTAAATGCTCTAATATAAACCCGTCTCTAATAGAAACCCATCTCTATTATAAACCCACCTAAATGGACCTTTTGAAAAATATAAACCCAGTCTCTATTAGAAACCCACCCTAATATAAACCCACTTTCTGAAAATGTTGTATTTTAATCGAGGAATTTACATAGGGATATCAATAACTTGATATTCGATTAAAACGAGGCCATAATAAATGTCGTAAAAAGGGGAAAGACGAATAATGAAGAGGAAGAGATATTGAAATTAAGGAAGTGAATAAATTTAAGAAGGTGATAATGGAGTGGATATGTTGGGCAAGAAAGAGTTATTAGGGTCTTATAAAAATAATAATTAAAGCATAGAAGGGTAAGTTAAGAAGATTGAAGAGAAATGAATCAGATAAAAGACGAAATAATCAAATCAAAGATTAGTTAGGATAATTATCCCAATTCAGGAACTTAGGAAAAAAACTATCATTTTTTAAACTTTTAGTGTTTAGAACGTCTCACTTTCTAGGTTTGAGCTCTTTATAGTGAATTTTCCGGCCTTTGGTAATAAGTACAAGAATTTTCTGTGGTTTTATACTTCTGGGTGTTCCGATCTTAGCCATGGCTTCTTTCAAATGAGTGAATATGTTGGACAAGGTAGAGTTCAATCCCGGAAATTAGGAAAAAAATTACCTGTAGCTTCCAATTATCTGATACAAAGTTAGTTAAAAAGAATTAATAATAAACAACAAAAAAATTAAATGTTAGAAAGACTATTTTAGCCGGGATTATTTGGGATTCTTCCAAGGGGATCCAATCCGAATTCAGAAATTTCGCCAGTCTCTAATTTAAATAAATTAACAAAGATGTCTAAAAGAAATTGAGGAATTTTCACTCCCTCCGTGTCTTCCTTATTATTTAATTTCGGAAAAATAAAGAGATCGAAAAATATAAACCCAGTCTCTAATAGAAACCCATCTCTAATATAAACCCATCTAAAACGACCATTTGAAAAATATAAACCCAGGGTTTATATTAGAGCATTTACGGTATTTTTCTCTCTAGCACTTCAACTGCTCATGTATTGGACAAATCAAGAGCTTCAGTCAAAGCAGCGCCTTCAGCTACTGCCATCGTTCGAAAGGAAAGTGCTACTGCTGGCCCTAAATATAAATTTGTTGGAAATATTGACGATGAAATTGTGCAAAAACCATCTAGCGAGTTTGTGCAAGGATTGGGACCAAAACATGCTTACGATCGAACATCACAGAAAAATAAAATTAGGAAGCCTTTGGCTGGAAAAGGTGAGAAATTATGAATAAAATGAAACGGAGATTAAAATTAAATTAATTTCATTTTTTTTCAGCTGTGGAATTGCTTGAAAAGAAGAATATTCTTTATGTAAGCGTTGATGCGAGTAAAACAAAATCTATGACGAAATAAATAAATATATGTCACCGTCCAAATTCAAATTCCGTCCAAATTCAAATTGGCCGGGCAAATTCAATTCGGCCGGTCAAATGCAAAATGGACTATAATTGTGATGACTATAATTGTGATGTAAAGAAGATAATAAATAGAAATAATTAAATATTTGTTAATTATTGTTGATATTTAAATTGTAAATATATATTTATCGTAAATAAAATTGTAGGGGATTTACTGATTTTTTGACCCCAAAAACTAAAAAAAATCAGCTTACTCCCCCCTTTGCCTTTTGATTTTCAGAGGTCTGTATCTCGGCCCCTAATTGTCGGATTAAACAAATCGACCACAGATCGACTCAGTTTTTCGAGCTCTTTCAAATGACACCTCAATTATCAAAATCGGTTTAGATTTCGGTGTGTTCGTGGGCGAAACCCTAGCCAAAAATTTTTCTTTAAGGAATTAAAGAGCATGAAATAAAAAAGAAAATAGTGAATTTTTATCAAATCAGAAAAAGAAAATTTTTAAAAATAAAATGAACAAAATTATTATTTTCTTAATATTCTTTATAAATTTTCTCTTTATTTCAAAAATAAATGGAGAAGGAGCAACATATTTGAAAAACCTCCATCAAATGAATTATTAAATTCTGATTTATCCAAAAGTTCTTCGTTTTATTTCATTTATTAAATAATTACTTTTAAGAATTTTTAATTAATTTTTCAGAATGAGGGAATTTTTTATTCATTTTGAAGTGAATAAAAAATTGGCACTATATGAAAGGAGGTCGTTTTTCCATTTTTTTCTTCCAAAAGTTAAATATTTTTTACTAATTTAATGTTGCCATAAGGCATAAAACCATCAAAAAATATTATCAACCAAAAAATGAACAAAATATTTTTAAAAATTTGAACAAAAAATGAACAAAATTCATATTATGTTGCTTGATTTTTCAAATTGATGGTCAGCATTTAGCGAAGTTTTGTTGTTTATTTGGTTGATTCGTATTATATTGCTTGATTTTTCAAATTGATGGTCAGCATTTAGCGAAGTTTTGTTGTTTATTTGGTTGATTCGTATTATATTGCTTGATTTTTCAAATTGATGGTCAGCATTTAGCGAAGTTTTGTTGTTTATTTGGTTGATTCGTATCATATTGCTTGATTTTTCAAATTGATGGTCAGCATTTAGCGAAGTTTTGTTGTTTATTTGGTTGATTCGTATTATATTGCTTGATTTTTCAAATTGATGGTCAGCATTTAGCGAAGTTTTGTTGTTTATTTGGTTGATTCGTATTATATTGCTTGATTTTTCAAATTGATGGTCAGCATTTAGCGAAGTTTTGTTGTTTATTTGGTTGATTCGTATTATATTGCTTGATTTTTCAAATTGATGGTCAGCATTTAGCGAAGTTTTGTTGTTTATTTGGTTGATTCGTATTATATTGCTTGATTTTTCAAATTGATGGTCAGCATTTAGCGAAGTTTTGTTGTTTATTTGGTTGATTCGTATTATATTGCTTGATTTTTCAAATTGATGGTCAGCATTTAGCGAAGTTTTGTTGTTTATTTGGTTGATTCGTATTATGTTGCTTGATTTTTCAAATTGATGGTCAGCATTTAGCGAAGTTTTGTTGTTTATTTGGTTGATTCGTATTATATTGCTTGATTTTTCAAATTGATGGTCAGCATTTAGCGAAGTTTTGTTGTTTACTTGGTTGATTCGTATTATATTGTTTGATTTTTCAAATTGATGGTCAGCATTTAGCGAAGTTTTGTTGTTTATTTGGTTGATTCGTATTATGTTGCTTGATTTTTCAAATTGATGGTCAGCATTTAGCGAAGTTTTGTTGTTTATTTGGTTGATTCGTATTATGTTGCTTGATTTTTCAAATTGATGGTCAGCATTTAGCGAAGTTTTGTCGTTTTACTTGGTTGAATACAATTATCCTGAACGCTCTTCTCATTATAGATCGACATAAACAACAATATTCCTGCATTAACCCCCAAAGCCCTCATTTCTACTGCATACTCTTCACCCCTGGCAAGTATTTTTTTATTT
>ABLG01000228.1:0-26049 GCA_000172435.1 Meloidogyne hapla | reverse complement strand
GTAAACAGACTCTAACGTCAATATCTTGAAAATTCCTCCTACGATTTTATTGTAGATTTGGGATACTGTAGTTAAGACATCCATTAATCTATAGACAAAAAATAAGGAAATTTCACTTTCAAAATTTTGATTTATAGGGGTTTGAAATTTTTATTAGGCCAAAATAGTTAAAATTTTCGAGGTAAACAGACTCTAACGTCAATATCTTGAAAATTCCTCCTACGATTTTATTGTAGATTTGGGATACTGTAGTTAAGACATCCATTAATCTATAGACAAAAAATAAGGAAATTTCACTTTCAAAATTTTGATTTATAGGGGTTTGAAATTTTTATTAGGCCAAAATAGTTAAAATTTTCGAGGTAAACAGACTCTAACGTCAATATCTTGAAAATTCCTCCTACGATTTTATTGTAGATTTGGGATACTGTAGTTAAGACATCCATTAATCTATAGACAAAAAATAAGGAAATTTCACTTTCAAAATTTTGAGATTAAAGAAATAATCAATTTATTATAATGTATCATTTACTTGACACGTCTCCAATTGTTATAAAATCCTTTAAAAAATAAATAAAACACATGAGAATCCTCTTCAATAAAAATTAAATATTCTAGACATCTTTTATAATTTTAAGCATTTTTTTATTTTAGAGGAACAAAAATAACCACGTCAGCTATTTTTTATTTTTTAAAATAAAATTGTGGCTGTTTCTTATTTAAAAATGTTTAGTAATTTAAAGTTGTTTAACATCCTTGTTTATTTAATAGAATAATAAATATATAACTAAACTACAATAATCAGCCTTAAAACAGAATAAAATACATATTTCTATTATGTTTTATTCAAATGTATAAGACAGAATTTATTGGAAACAGTTCCCAAGATAATTTTAAAATACAGAAAAATAATAAAATAATTATTAAGTTACCGTATTTGCTCTTACAATTACCCTATAAAAAAACTGATATTTCCCTCCCGCTCTAATAATTACCCCCTACAGGGTGCCCCAAGCAAGAGGTTTAACCAATAAATGCTCAGGTTAATATTAAAATCAGTTACCGTATATTGGTTACCGTATATTATTAAGTATATTAGTTACTGTATCTATTTTTTATTTTAGTTACAATATACTACCGTATTACTCTTAATTAAACTCTCTCTATTAATTTACCTCATCCAAATAATTATACGGTAGGTTACTGTAGATTAATAGTAGGTTACTGTATTTATTTATTTATTTATTTTAGTTACAGTATACTACCGTACTACAAGAAATTACCCTATTTCTATTATTAACCTCTAAAAATTATACGGTATATTAAGTTACAGATATACGGTATATTAACTAAATTTAAGCCTTTAAAATTAATTTATTAATGAAATGCATTCAATCAATAAATATTTAATTTTAATTTCTTCCTCAATAATAATTCTTCCCTCATTTATTTACACCAACAATGTAACAACAAACAATAAAAAAATATCATTAGAAGAAAGATTAAATTTATTATGTTCTGACGCCCCAAATAAACAATTAAAAATAATTTGTAAACAATTACATAGAAGTGATATTAAAGCTAGAGTAATTTAAAAATTAATTAAGATTAAAAAATTAAAAAAATAAAAATAGACTTATTTGGAAGTTGCTGCCTTGAAGTTAAAACCAAAATGTGCGCAAGAATGTTTTGATTTGTTGTGCATGTGTAAATATTTTAGAGGTGAGTTTGAAAATATAATTAAATATCAGAAATAAAAAATCAGAAAAAATCAGAAATTCAAACAAACTTATAGAAATACAGTATGATAATTACCGTAATTATAATAAGAAATTGGGCATTTTGTCGTTTTTAGCGCGTTGTGGCATTTTGTCGCAAATATTGAATATTCACGACAAAACGCCACATTTAGCAAAACGCGACAAAATGACTCATCCCATAAATACGACAAAATGCCTAAGTACTGTTCACAATTACGGTAATTATCGGTAATTATCTTACAGTATTTCTAATAATGTATTCTGATTTATTTATCATTTTTTGTAAAAACTACTGTATTTTTCATTTAAACTATTAAATTTTAAGGAAAAATCAAAGACGGTATTTGTATTTTACCTAATGGAAATCATTTAAAAAAAGCTGTAAGAAAAGAATATCGAATGCTTAGTGATGAAGAAAGAGAAAAATATGTAAATTAAAATTATTTAAAAAATATTTAAAAAAATTTAAAGAATAAAGTATTAAAATTAATGAAAGAAAGTGGAGAATATGACAGGTTAGCAAATCAACATAAAAGAGTTGTTGCTGAAGGGGGTGCTCATTCAGGCCCTGCTTTTTTACTTTGGCACAGGGAATTTTTAAAAAGGTTTTTTAAATTAGGGCACTGGGGGCACTACCACGAGCGCAACATGCCGCAGAGCCATAACTTTCTTAGATGAAGTCAAATCTCGTCGATTTTGGTATGGTTCGACGTGTCTCGACGAGCGCTGTCGAATGGTACCAAAATTGAAGAGATTCGATTTCATATAAGAAAGTTATGGCTTTTGGATAGACTGGGGTCGCGATAGATTGCGGGGTTTTAACTTGCGGAATATCCGCAAGTTAAAAATAATTTCTAGGTTTGAAGTGACAATGAGACTCTACGACCCAACCATATCTATTCCCTATTGGGATTCTGTATTGGATTCAAAAATACCAAAATCTTCAGATTCTTATTTATTTTCTAAAGAGGTATCGAAAAAGAATATTTTAAAAATATTTTTAAAATTTTAAAAGTTATTTGGAGAAACAGGGCATAATCAAAGTGTAATTAACGGACCTTATTCACCTTGGAAAACATTGGAAGTAATTTAAAAAATTAAATAAAAAAAAATAAAATTTTAGGGAAATGAATATATAACTAGAAGTGTGGGTGAAAATGGCATTTGTATTAAACAGGCAGAGTAGGGGAATTTTTTTAAAATTAAAAAAATTTTTTTAATTTTTAAATAAAGTATTGACACTATAATGAATAATAATGGCATTCTTAATTGTCTGGGGTATTCTACACCCAAAGATGTAAGTTTAAAAATAATTTAAAAATAAAATAAATATGTGGGACATCAAAATTTGCGGCAGAACTTTGTGGACAAAATTGAAACTTATTGGAATCGGAAAAAACAGAAGCTGGGCATGCCCAGGACCATAGGCTTGAACGATTTTACTGGCATACTGTAAAAAAGATTAATATACAATTTTGGAAGCTTAGTGGGTGTTAGAGGTGTTAGAGGGTAACCTCAATCTACAGTAACCTATAATACCTCAATATGAAGATTGACTCTAGCTAATATTGTAACTCATCTAGCTGATTTCGGAAGGTACCAGAATCAACTTGCTATTACAACTTTAAGCTTAGTTACTGGTCTGAACCGTTCGTAACTTTTCTGTCCGAAAATGAAGCACTATCAATCATTTATTTAAAAATTTTAGACTTGTCCATATAATAGATCATGGATATTGCCTGAGGTAATAATTAAAATGAGAGAAAAAAATAAAAGATAAAAAAAGATAATTCACGGATTGGTTCACGTATTCAGCGGTGGAGATATGTTAAATGTTTCAACCTCAGCAAATGACCCAATCTTTTATTATCATCATTGCTTTATGGATTTTGTAAAAATTCTCTTTTAAATAAAAAATATTAAAAAAAAATTTTTTTAAAGATATGGGAAATGTGGAGATTAAAGAATCAAAATAGAACAGAAAGAGAGATTCAATATCCACCAGATAATGATGTAATAAATTAAAATTAATTTAAATATTTTTTTGAAATTAAAAGGAATGTGCATCTGATGACCATTATGGTAATGCAACAATGGAACCTTTTAATGTAAGTGGCGTTTAAAAGGAATTTTGGCATTTTGCCATTTTAAGTAAATTTTGGCATTTTGTCATTTTAAGTGAATTTTGGCATTTTGTCGTTTTTGGCAGATTGAGATATTTTGTCGTTTTGGGGGAAAAAGGCTTCGATGGCGACAAAAGGGAAACAAAAACAAAATTTAATTAATTAAAAATAAATTTTAAAATTTTTAAAAGAATTTGGTGAATATTGATGCTCTAAAAAACCTATATACAGACTTGCTTTATGAATATGCTCCTAGACAAACTTGTGATAATATAACAGATTGTGGAAGCAAGTAGAAGCAATAATTTTTAAAAAATTAAATTATCAAAAATTTTAAGATATTTATTCTGTGATCATTCCCATGGGAAGCCTGGATGTCTAGCTAAAGTAAAAATTGGTGGAAAATGTGTTGGGTTTGAAAGTAAATTTTAAATAAATTTAAATTAAAAACTACAAGGGAATAGAGACATTTTGTCGTTTTTAGAGAACTTTGGCATTCTGTCGTTTTTGCGACAAAAGGGGAAATAAAATAAAAATAAGCAATTTTCTCAATAAAATTATTTAAATATTTAAAATTAATATTAAAATAAAATATTAGAAGAAGATATTTGTATGTATGGATATTGCAATAATGGAATATGTGTGGCAAAAGAAAATTTAAACAGTACAACATCGGAAATTAAATCAACAACTATAAAATGAATTTAAATAAATTTATAAATTTTATTTTTGTAAAATAATAGAAAATACTAATTGTTAAAATATTGTTAAAATTAAATAGAATAATTTTAAAAAAATTAATTTATTAAAATAATTGAAAAAATAACAAAAAGAAAATATTCGGAGCCGATAGGAACCGAACCTCCATCGAAATAAGGGGCAGGCGGCAACGCTAACCATTACACCACAACTGCTATTGATACTAATCAAATTAAACTTACCTATATAATTAAAGGAATAGTTAAATATGACAAAATTTGGGACTTTTCAGCACACAGGTAGGTCAAATATTTTTACAGTAATCCATTTTAAACTTCAAAATAGTAAAAAATGAAAACCTGAAGGTACAGAAAATTTTTAAAAATTTTTTTTGCTATAATAATTTTTTAAATAAAATTGCAACATTTTAAATGCCAAAAATAATTATTTAAAAAATACTTCCGCCCACTGAAACATGTTATTTTTTGCTAAAAAATATGCTTAAATGACACAATTGTCTATATATTTTATTTATTTAAATGAATAATAATTTTAAAAGGTTATTAAAATTATTAAGGCTTTTTAAAAGAATTAATAATAAATTTATTTTTTAAAAAAATATTTTATTTAATATTTATTTTTTAATTTATTTAAGCAAAAATTAATTAAATAAACAATAATGTCAAAAATAATTTATTTAAATTTAATTTTTAATTTATTTATTAATTTAATTTATTTCTCAACTTCACAAACACCAAATTGTAATAATATAGCCCCTACTGACGCTGCCAGATTGACTTGCCAATTTTTGTCTATGAGTGATAATGCTGCTAGAGTTTAATTTTTTGAATGATTTTTGGCTAAATAAATTTAAAATTAAATTTTTTAGAATTCCCCACCTCCAGCAAATTCACCTCTGCCACCTGGAGGACCTCCAAATCCGAATAGTTAATTAATTAATTTTATTAAAATAATTTATTAAAAATAAATTTTAAAATATAGTTCCAAATGTGGCAGCTAATTTTGCGGCTGTAGCTGCTACTCCTTATCAATGCATTGATTTGGGGTGTCTTTGCCGTTTTATGGGAGGTTTGTGGGAATTTTAAAGAATAATTCTGATTTATTTAAAATATTCTGATTTTTAAAAATATTCTTATCTATTTATACCCTCAGGGAACGGTCAACAAGGTTCTAACCAATGTACTCTACCTAATGGACAACCCCTCCAAAGGGCGGTCCGTACAGAATATAGATTAATGAGTGAAGATCAAAGGCAACGCTATGTAAATTAAATGTTTAATTAAAATTTTAAAATAATAATTAGCACAATGCTATTATTCAAATTAAACGTAATGGAGTTTTTGATCAACTTGCTGCTGTACACACAACTGCTGTACAGACAGGGTCAGCACATGGTGGTCCAGCTTTTCATCCTTGGCATAGAGAGTATTTGAAAAGGTTAAATTAAATTTTTTGGCAAAATAAAATAGTGGCAAAATGTATTTATTTTTGGCAAAATAAAATAGTGGCAAAATGTAATTATGACCAAATATAATTTGGGCGAAGTATAATTTTGGCGAAATGTATTTTTGGCGAAATGTAATTTTTGGCAAAATGTAATTTTGGCTAAATGTAATTTTTAATAAACCTAAAGGTACGAGCTTGCTCTCCGTATGGTTGATCCATCTATCTCTCTTCCTTATTGGGATTCTACCTTAGATGGAGCTTTACCAACACCAGCTGATTCTATATTATTTTCTCAGGAAGTTGGAAATTAATTTAAAAAGATATGAATTAATTAAATTAATTTAAAGTTAATGGGCCAGACAGATTCTGACGGACAATTGCGTTCTGGGAGATTTGCCCCATGGCGAACACTTGAAGTAAACTTTAATTGAAAATTGAAGAAAATTATTTTTAATTAATAATTTTAAGGGAAATCCTTTCATAACAAGATTTGTCGGTTCAGGAGGTGCTTGTTATCAAGAATCACAGTAATACAAAAATAATAAAATTAAATATAAAATTAAATATTTTTCAGAATTCAGTGGGTTTGGGGGCAACGAGATATTGCATTAATGCTCTCCTATAGCTTTCCTAATGCTGTGGGAAATTTAAAAAAATTTTTTTAAATTTTTTTAAATATTCAGGGTTGTCCTTATCAAGTGATTTGGAATTTACCTGAAGTTGGAAATTAATTTTTAAAATAATTAAAAATTAATTATTTTAAAGCTAACTCATGGAAACGTCCACATTTTTGTCGGTGGGGATATGTTAGATCCACGGACCTCTGCTAATGATCCTTTGTTTTATATGCATCATTGTTTTGTTGATTATGTTTGTTTTTTAATTTTAAATAATAATACGGTATTTAATTTGGACTGCCAAAATTAGTAGGACAGCTAAGCACCTTCTTTTTAACCTTCTTTGCTAACCTTCTTTTTCAAGTCTTCCATTTTTAAAGTTCTATCTCACCAAGTCCTGCATTATTCCTGGTAATTGTCTCAGGAACAGTCTTTAATCCACGGTTATTCCAAAAAAATTTTTTAAAAAAGGGATTTTGTAGGAAGGATAAAGTTGTTGATTAGGGGCTTATATTGAATTCTTCTTTCTAATAAAATTCCACCTTATAGAGGGATTAGAGGTATTGAAGAGCAGAAACTCTAATTCTTAAGACGGATATAATCCCATAAAAGTCCCTACTGTTATTAAATCGAGGGTGGCTTATAACGGGAGTAATTTAAGCATGTACAGTACTTGGATGGATATATTCCCAAAAATATTATTTCCCCTAACAATTGGGCCATTAATTTAAGTGGGGTTATAACGGGAGTCAAGTGTAATAATTTTATAAAATTATTTTTTTAAAGATTTGGGAAGGATATCGTTTAAGACAACAAAATAGACAACAAAGAGAAACACAATATCCAACTGATAATTTGGTTATTAAATAGAATTTTAAAATTTTAAAAATTTTTTGAAGCAATGTGAACCTGCACAACACTTTGCAGGCACTCCAATGCTGCCATTTAATGTATTTAAATTTTAAAAAATATTTAAAATAATTTTTTAACTTCTAAAAAAGCCAATGAACAACATTGACGGATTAAGCAATTCATATACAGACAATTTATTTTTGTACGCGGAGAGGGCTACGTGCCAGAGTGGGGCTAATTGTGGGTCACCGTACGTCTGATTTATTAAAAAAATTAAAAAAATGTTTTAAATTAATTTAAATAATTAAAGCTATTTATTTTGTGATCGTTCCCATGGGGCTCCACGCTGTGCTTCTAAAGTTAGAATTGGTGGAGATTGTAGAGGATTTAATTTTCGTAAGTAAAATAAATTTTTAAAATATTAAAATGATGTATTTTAATTATTTTTTAAATTTTTAAAATTTTTATAGAAGAGGATGTGTGTTATAATGGAGTTTGTTTTAATGGTCGTTGTGTTGGGCGTCAAGTAAAAAATTATTAAAATAATTGGAAAAAAATAAAAATAATTTAAATTATTTTTAAAAATTAATTATTATTAGAGAGCTGATGAAGACGATGAAAATCCCGATGGTGAGGTAGAAATTCAAAATGATTCAGATGGAGGAGTTATTCGGATACCTGATCAAGTCGCGGTGACATTTAATTTATTAATATTTAATATAAATTAAAATAAACTCTCGTTATTAACCTTAAGGGATTATAAGATCACACGCCATCTGACCCTTTAATATAGGCTTATAACGAGATTGACTATAATAAAAATATTTTTTTTAAAGTTTGCCTGTTATAACGAACATGAATGTTGTGCTATTTGGGCATTTGAAGGAGAATGTGAAAAGTATGGAAAAATTAATTAATAATATTTTAATTAAGATATTTATTATTAAGTAAATTAATAAATAAAATTTATTAAAATTAATTAATTAAAGTAATTCTGCCTATATGGACATAATGTGTAGGGCTAGTTGTAGAAAGGTTTAAATTAATTTTAATTTAATTTTAAATAAAATAATTAATAAAATATATAATATTATTTAAGTGTACACCTGATTATGAACTAAAATATGGTATTTTAAAAATTAAAAAAATTTTTTTAATTAAAAAATTAATTAAAAAGGCTGTCTGGATCGCCACCATCACTGTGAAGAATTCAAAAATCAAGGTCTATGTGAAAAAGAAAAATTGTGGATGGTGAGAAAATAAATTTAAAAAATATTTAGAAATTTAAATAAAATTAAAAAAAATTTTATTTAATTAATTCAGACTGAAAATTGTCGAAAAACATGCAACCGCTGTAGAGAACCAAGAGCTTGGGCGTGTACAAAAACAAGGGGGAGAAATGCTCAATGTAAAAATCAGAATTATTAAAATAATATTTTAATAAATAAAAAATACAAAAGTAATTAATTTAAAATAATCAGAATTAAATACAAAAGTGTAGGGAAAAATACAAAAATTTTAAAATTAAATAGAAAATACAAAAACCAGAATTATTAAATTACAAAATTGAAGGAAAAAGTTTACAAAAATACAAAAATTAACAAAAAATACAAAAATCAGAACTATTAAAAATACAATAAAATCAGAATTAAATTTACAGTAAACAATAACACACAAAACTTTGCTTCTGGAAGACAATGCACAAGGAAAACGTGTTATAATGAAAATCAGTGTTGTCAAGTTAATTTTAAATAAAAAAATATTTTAAATTAATTATTTTAATTAAAGCATTGGAGCCGAAATGGATTGTGTACAGACAGCCCTGATTGGATGAATTGTAATTGCCCTATAAGCTGTGGAAGTTGTCTTCCAAGGAATTTTACTTATGGAGGTGATTAAATAAATTTAAAAAAATTAATTAATTAAATAGCCTGTTCCGACTACTATAAAAGGTGCAAATCTTGGGCAACTGCTGGAGAATGTATCAGAAGTGATTGGATGAAGGAAAACTGCCGTTTAAGTTGTCAAACTTATTTAAAGGAAGAGGATCTGGAATCGGTTTTTTCAGAATATTTTAATAAAGTCAGAATTAAAAAATTCTGAAATAATTTTTCAGAATTATTAAAAATTCATTTTATAAAAATTCTGAAATAAATAAAAATACAAAATTAAAAAAAAAATACAAAAATCAGAATTTTTGTATTTTAAAATAAAATATCAGAAAAATCAGAATTAATTTAAGTATAATCAAAATAAATTAACTAAAATACAAAAATGTATTTTAGAAAAATAATTAAAAATATCAGAATTTTAAGAAATATACAAAAATCATTAAATTACAAAATTATTCAAAAAATACAATAATCATAATTAATTAAAATCAGAATTATTTCCCTTTAATTTAAATCAGCTTTGCAATGTAGTACCGTATGCCACCACTCCAGCAAGTTTATTTCGCAACAAAAGAAACACATTTCTGAAATTTGAAGAAAAAGAAACTTTTGTATTTTTTAAATATTTTATATTAAGTAAATTTAAAATAATTATTTTTCAGAATATCTACTCCAAACATGATGATAAAGAATATGAAGTTGAAACAATGTTTTTTGAGTCTGTGTTGCGTTCAGAAAAGAATAAAAAAAAATAAAGATTAATAAATAATTAATTAAATAAATAATTATTTAAATATTAATAAATTGAAATTAATAATTTTAAATTAAAAATAATTTTTATTTTTATTAAAATATATTATGTAAAATTGCCTTCTTGAATTTTTTATTTTTAATAGACTGATAAAATTGTCTTCGAATTTTTTTTTTTAATTTTAAGCTAAAAATATTACGTATTTTTATATTTATTAATAGAAATTTATTCCAAACTAGACAACCAAAATTTAAAAAATTTAATAATTATTTCAATTATTTATCATATTTTAATTTTAAATTTTAAATAAAAAATAAAATAACAAAAATGCTAAAATCTAAAAATTTAACAAACACGGAAATAAAAAACACGGAAATAAAAAATCTAATTTTTAGACTAAAAAATTACACGTTTAAACATGACAACATATTAAAGATTTTACCAACAAAAATATTTAAAAATACAAACATAACACATTAAAATAAATAAAAATTATTTTATTTTAATTTTATTATATACACATATTTTTGATTAAAAATTTTATTCTTTAATTTTTAAAAATATTTAAGTAATAGGAAAATTAAGAAAAATATTCAAAATTATTTATTTTTTAGAAATGAAGTCATCATTTCAACCTAATTCGGGACTAATATTAATTATATTAATAATAATATCAACACTATTTTGTAATGTTTATGGACAAGATCCGTGTAGGGGTATGCCTGATGATTTAAAACAATTTTGTGCAACCATGAATTCTGCAAAGAATAACAGAAGAGTAAAATTAAATATTCAATAAAATTAATTTTAATTTATTTTAGGACCCCAACAGTATGTTTTAATCAAAATTAAATTTAAAATTAATTTAAATTTGTTCCAAACAGTGCCAGAAGGATCAAGGGATCTTCCAGACGATCGACCAGAATTGCGTTGTATAAATTTAAGTTGTATTTGCCCGGCTTTTAATGGCAAATCTAATGGTTCTGAAAATGACTGTACACTTCCAAATGGAAAAAAGCTTGAAAAATGTGTCAGAAAAGAATATAGAATGTTGACAGATGAAGAAAGAGAAACTTATGTACGTTCTTATATTAAACTGAATTAATTTAAAAATTAAATTTTAGTCCAAAACTGTAAGACAAATAAAAGAAAACAAGGATTTTGACATTGCCGCTGTATTACATAAACAAGCTTGGGATGATGGTGGGGCACACAACGGCCCATCATTTTTGCCGTGGCATAGAGAATTTCTTAAAGTGTACGAAAATAAAAGTTAAAAAAATTAGAATGACGTTTAAGATATGAATTAATGCTGAGAGAAGCTGCGTTTAAAAGCAGGGGAACACCAGATGTTTGTTTGCCTTATTGGGATTCGACATTGGAGAAACAATTGCCGACCCAACAAGATTCTTATTTCTTCACCGCTGCTGTATGCAATATAAAAATTTAAAAAAATAAGGATTATTTCAGTTCATTGGAAGCACAAATGCTAACGGAGAAGTTATTGACGGGCCTTTTGCACCTTGGGAAACTCTACAGGTTTCAAGCTATAAAAATTATTTTTTAAATTTTTAAATTATTCTTTTAGAATACAGATTATATAGGAAGAACTGTAGGCCAACATGCCTCTTGTTACGTAGAAGAACGGTAATTATTGAAATTGTTGGGTGATCTTATGGGATAAATAGAGATTTTATTTTTCTATAAAAGGAGCGATTTTATTCATTTACATTCGCTTCAATTTCATTCAATTCAATTTAAATTCATTTACAGTTTTAAATGGCAAATGGAACAAACTGATATTGCTAACATTATTGCTTATTCAAATCCTCCAGAGCCTCCAGAGAATTGTCCATATGGTAGAGGAAAATCAGGATATCCAGAAGTATATTGTTTCAATCAAAAAATTAATTTAAAAATTTAAAAGTATGCTCATGGTGGTGTTCACACATTTATTGGAGGATTAATGGCATACCCAGGTACCTCTGCAAATGATCCAGTCTTCCATAATCATCACTGCTTCATTGATTGTGTGAGAAATAAACAAATACATATTTACTTTTAAATTATTCTTTTATTTTGATATCTTTAGCTGTACGAACTATGGCGTAAAGGCAAACAAAATTATACTCAAAGGCCGGTTGAATACCCGACAGATAGACCTGTACGCCTTTTTAAAATAGATTTGTAAGATACGATATATTTTCAGGAATGTTCAACCCCTATTCACTACAGAAATCAGAATATGTCACAATTTCCAGTAATTTATTTTTATATGGATTAATTTTGGACTAAAGATAATTTTATTAATTAATATTTAATTTTAGTATATTAAAAACATCGATGGATGTAGAAATGAATATACAGACAATATGTATGAATATGCACCAAGGCCAACTTGTTCTTATGAGAAGCCAGATTGTGGATCAAAGTAGCAAGGATTAAAAATTAATAAAATAATTTGTAAATTAATTAAAGATATTTGTTTTGTGACCTCTCCAAAGAAACTCCTCATTGTGCAGCAAAAGTGCGTCCAGGCGGGGATTGCAAGGGGTTTACTAAAGGTGAGATAAATATATTCTTAATCAAAAAATCTAAATTAAAGGAGAACAAGTTTGTTATAACAGTATATGTGTGAACAATGTCTGTGTTGGTCATACGGTACTATATTGTATTTATTTAAATCTTAACATTTTATAGGTTTTTTATATTTTAGACGTTATATCCAACAACAACTCTAACGACAAGAAACCCGCCGACGATATCTTCAACAACTCAAACTCAATCAACTACGGTAAATCCAACAACTCAAGCACCCTCGACAGAGGCTCCTACTCAAACTCCATCAACTACGGTAACTCCAACAACTCAAACACCCTCGACAGAAGCTCCTACTACTCAAACTCCATCTACAGAAGCACCAACAACTCTAACTCCTACAACTACAGTGGCTATATACTATACACAAGCTCCATCGACAGCCGCTCCAACAACACTAACTCCATCGACAGCAGTCCCTACTACTCAAACTCCATCAACTACAGTAACTCCTACAACTCAAACACCCTCGACAGAAGCTCCTACTACTCAAACTCCATCAACTACAGTAACTCCTACAACTCAAACACCCTCGACAGAAGCTCCTACTACTCAAACTCCATCAACTACAGTAACTCCTACAACTCAAACACCCTCGACAGAAGCTCCTACTACTCAAACTCCATCGACAGCAGCACCAACAACACAAACTCCATCGACAGAAGCTCCTACTACTCAAACTCCATCAACTACTATGACTCCAACAATCAAAACACCCTCGACAGAGGCTCCTACTACTCAAACTACTACATCTACGGTAGTTCCAACAACTCAAACTCCATCGACAGCATCTCCAACTACTGAAACTCCATCGACAGCAGCTCCAACGACTCAAAATCCATCGACTACAGTAGTTCCAACAACTCAAACTCCATCGACAGCATCTCCAACTACTGAAACTCCATCGACAGCAGCTCCAACGACTCAAAATCCATCGACTACAGTAGTTCCAACAACTCAAACTCCATCGACAGCAGCTCCAACGACTGAGGCTCCAACGACTGAGGCTCCAACATCTCCGACTCAAACCACTTCTACTACTAAAGCAACTACAACTGAATGCGATGAGGTAATATTCATATCTTTATTAATTTTATCTTATCTTTTATTTTAGCCCTATGATTGCGAGGATTGTTATTAAATGGAAACCACAAGCGTCTAGATACGAATAATATTTAAAACTGTTGGGACTCATTTTAAATTCTATCACTTTCAATTAAAAATATATTATCTTATACAATTCAAACAAAAATGTTGTAAAATTAATAGTCAAGCTATCTTCCTTTGATTTTTTTCATATGTACATATAACAGTTTATTTATAAGTAAGTGTCGATAGATGCCATTGTTAAAGAAATAAATTATAATTTAAATATTGCTTTGTTGTCGTTGTTTTAAATTTACTATAATGCCAAAGAAGAATCAAGGAAAAAATCGAATTTGTGCAAATATGACCGGAAGTTCATGAAACTTGCATGGATGCTGATAATTTTATGATTTCTTGTAAGTATAAGTCTTCTACTAACTGATTCTAATAGAATTTCCTAGAATTTCAAGGAAAAAATTTTTTTCAAATATACTGTATGTTGCCAAACATACGTGGAATCAAAATATATGAATTTTTCTAAAAACGTCGTAAAAGCAAGTAATTATATGTTTTCTTTTTAGTAGAAGTCTTCTACTAACTGATTCTAATAGAATCTCCTAGAATATCTAAGAAAAGATTTTTTTCTAAACCGGAACAAATTTTTCATAAAATTTTAGAAAATTACACGTTTCAAAAATATTTAGACATAAACAAAAATTATTTTTCTATTTAAATATAATCACTTGACTGACTTTTAGCCACGAAAATTTTTTTTTTTTCCGAAAAACAAAAAATTAGGAACAAAAGAAATCTTTTGACAATAGGTATTTTTATTTATTTCCTTAAACATTTGTCATTTTGTTTTTATTTAAAAATAAATATTGTCATCATTATTATTTCATTTTTAAAATTTAATTTCCTCTAAACTTAGGTATTTAAACAATTATTTGACATCTGAATGGAGTATTTAAACACTAAATTATAATTCTTTCTAGCTTTCAATATATTTATTAAATTAATTATTTAAGTTAAAATGTCAACTTTCTACTATTTATTTTTATTTTGCTTTATATTTTCTTCATTATTTTGTACCGTATATTCAAAAGTTGATTGCCGTAAATTTTCTAAAGAAACACGATCTACATGTGAACTTATGGTGGAAGCTGATAAAGCACCTCCTGTATGTTTAAATTAATTTATGATCTTTCTAATTTTCTCAAATTTTAGATAACCCCAGGTCAGGTTCTCTGAATAAAAATAATAAATTAAATGATCAATAGGAACTCCAATTGATGGTGGGCCTGATATAATGGAAGATAGACCTGAACTAAATTGTTTTACTTTGAGCTGTGTTTGTCCAATTTTTAATGGTTTAATTGAAATACTTTAATTATCACATTAAAACAAGGTAAAACTGATGGTTCTGTGAATGGCTGCACACTTCCAAACGGTAAAAAGCTTGAGAAATGTGTCAGAAAAGAGTTTAGGATGTTGACAGACGAAGAAAGGCAAGCTTATGTAAGTTTGCATTACTGTATTTTCTCTAATAAAAAATTAATTTCAGTTTAATGCCGTAAGACATATAAAAGATAACGGGGCTTACGACCTTTGTGCTTTACAACACAAAGATGCTTTTAATTTAAAAGGGGCACACAGAGGCCCGGCATTTTGCCCGTGGCATAGAGAGCTTCTCAAAAGGTTATAGCAAATACTAAAGTAATTTAAATTAATTAAAAGATATGAAATATTGCTTCGAGAAGCTTCGTTTCAGACGAAGCAAACACCCGATGTTTGTTTGCCGTATTGGGATTCTACGTTGGAGAGACAATTACCGACACCTAAAGATTCACTTCTATTCACTGAAACGGTAGATAAATTTAAAAACAAAAATCAGAATTTATTTTAAATTAAAATTAAATTAATTATTTAATATGATTAAGTTCATTGGAAGCACTAACTCTAATAATCAAGTAACCAACGGCCCATTTTATCCATGGCAGACATTAGAGGTTAATAATAAATTTTAATTAACAAGATATTATTTAAAATATTTATTTATAAAATTAAATAAAATATTAAAATTCATAGGGAGCAGATTATATAACTCGAACTGTTGGAAGAGATGGCACTTGCTATAGAGAAGAAGCGTATAATAATTAATAGACTAATAAAAATAATTATTTATTACTCAGCATTACTTGGGAATTGCAACAAACTAATCTTACAAATTTTATGGCCTATTTCCCATTTGATGAAAGGTGTCAATTCGACATTGATTCAAGAATGCCTGAGGCAATTTAATTAAAATTAAATTAAAAAATTTTTTAAAGATCCCACATGGAACTACACACACTTTTATTGGTGGTCTAATGAGAGATGCGAGATATGCAGCTAATGATCCGATATTTTTTAATCATCACTGCTTTGTTGATTTGGTTGGAAAAATATTTAAAAATATTTTTAAAAAAATTAAATTAAAGATTTGGGAATTATATCGTCAAAAACAACAAACTTATGCTCAAAGACCAGTTCAATACCCACCCGATATTGATGCATGTCCAAGTTTTAATGAAAACTAATTTTTAATTTTTTAGGTATGCGAACCTAGAGTTCACTTCAGAGATTCAGCAATGGTTGCATTCGCTGTACCTTTATATTGATAAAAATTAATAAAATAATGGATTTTAGGCTTTAAAAAACATCGATGGATGTAGAAATGAATATACAGACAATATGTATGAGTATGCCCCGAGGCCAACATGTAGTGCAGATAAACCAGATTGTGGCTCAAAGTAGGGAGATAAATTAAAAATAATAAAATTAATTAAAGATATTTGTTCTGTGACCTCTCCCATGGAACTCTCCATTGTGCCGCAAAGGTGCGTCAAGGCGGAGATTGTAAGGGATTCACTAAAGGAGAACAAGTTTGTTATAATGGTGCATGTGTTAATAATGTCTGTGTTGCTCAAACGGTATTATATTGAAAATTAATTTAAAATTAAAGAATTCAGTTAGGCAAATAAATAATAATTCTTTCTGTCCTCTATTAATTACCTATTTTATTATATATTCTTTGTTTGATTATTTCATTATCTGCTTTTCACCGTGCTTAGCCATTGTTATATTTTTATCAAAACCCAGCCCTTTTCAATTATAAATTAATTAATCAAAATATGTATTTCTATAAAAATCATTCAATAAGTTTGCAGCCAGAAACAACTACAACAGCTGAGCCTGATTATGATGATGACTGATACAATATTTTGTATTCAAGTATAAACAATAATTCTATATTTATTATTTATTCCATATCCAAATATTACTGATATATTTAAATTTATAAATTTGTCATTATGTATATTCATATAACTTTTACTATAAAATTATAAAATATTTTTTTATCGATGTCTAATCAAATTATAGGTTAATCAAAATATATACTCATATGTTATCCCATCTATATATGTTATTTCATCATGTTATCTCATTTTCAACTTAATCAAATTATGAAATATCAATCATATAAAAGAATAGGATAATAACTATAAATTTAGGTAGCAACAGAATCTCTAACGACTACGAAAAAAGGTCCAGACACAACGCCAAAAGTTCAAACCACAACGACAAAAGGTCAAACCACAGCGACAAAAGGTCAAATCACAACTACAAAAGTTCAAAGCACAACGACAAAAGGTCAAATCACAAATACAAAAGGTCATAGCACAAATACAAAAGATCCAGGTACAACTAAAAAAGATGCAACCACAACTACAGAAGATCCAGAAGGTTCAGGCAAAACGAATTTCTACTACTAATCTAAGATTTAACTTTTCTTTGTTCATAATTATCTCTCTTGCTCTTTCTATTAAAAAGTATTTTTGAAATATTAACTGTCAATATATATTATAAAAACAAGTAGCAAACGTACATTCAATTTATTCAATTACAAATTTAGATCACGACGGAAGATCAACCGATGACAACGACGACGGAGATTGCGAACATAACGGAAAGTCCAAGCACGGCAACGGAAAATCCAAGCACGGCAACAGAAAGTCAAAGCACGGCAACGGAAAGTCAAAGCACGGAAAAAGAAATTCAAAGCACGACGATAGAGGATGCGATCACGACAACGGAAGACGCAAGCACGACAACGGAAGACGCAAGCACGACAATGGAAGACGGAAGCAACGTGAATGATTGATTTTTCAGTGATTTTTAAAAATTCAAAATTCGTTAAAAATAATTTTCTGATAAATATTCGAACAAAAATTATTTATTAGTTAATCAATATTTTAAATTTTATAACGTCTAAAATTCATCATGTTTTACACGTTTAACAATAAATACAAATAAAACACAAAACACAACATTTCTGTTTACATATAGAGTTATATATTTTAACGTAAACACAACACACAAGAATTTTTACTAAAATATTTTTTACCAAAACTTTTATTTTTTGTCAATAATGCTTTGCTTTATATAAATCATTTTATTTATTTAACAAAGTATTGTGGTTATAAGAGATGTTTTTTAATTTTTAAAAAACATTTTATTTAATTTTTAAACAAAAAAAAACTTAAAAGATAGGGGATACCCTCACACTTTTTTAGAATTGAAGTCTTCCAAAAATACCTAAAATATTTTTAAAATAATTATCATACCCTTTACAATAAATTTACTTTTTAGCAATGTTTTCTGTTTGTTTGGGTAGTTTAATATTATTTTTAATTATTTTATTTGTAAATTATGCAAATTCAACCGATGTTGTTTTTTACTCTAATTCAACACCTAAATATACGTTTAGGTGTACGGATGCACCAAATAAAGCTAAAAGAATAATGTGCGAGTCAATGCTTAAAGCTAGAGATAATGCTGAGGTGTTTAAAATAAATAAAATTATTAAATAATTATTATTTTTTAATTTTAGAATGCTAAATTTGGTGAGTTAAAAGAGAGGTATACTGTATTTTGAGAGGGAAGTCGCTTCGGATTTGGTTGAATAACTCATGAATGGATTTATCTTTTAATTATAAATTATATATCATTCGATAGAGAATTAAATTTGCTATAAGATCCAATTTAAATTGAAATTTTATCTTATCAGACAAAAAAGTTATAATTAAATAATAAGTAAATTCTTGATTTTTTTTTGCCAGAGAAAGTCCATTTTTCGACTAAAATTTTTTTCTTTTTTAAAATAAAATTTTATTTTACATCACATTTTGTACAAAATTTAATTCTCTACAAAATGATACCAAAAACAAAAATAAATATTCATTTTTTGCTTAATTTCTGATGCATAAACTGAAGTGTCTTCCACTTCAAACCCAATAATAAATATTAAATAATTAATTTAAAAAATTATTAGCTCAATCAGAATTGACTTCAATACAACTTAAAATGATAAACATGACAGGGGATGTACCTAATTTATCTATAAATAATCAAACACTAGAGGAATGTATAAATATAAGTTGTTGCTGCCCATTTCTTGGAGGTAAGGAATATTTAAATTTAATTTCAGATTTATGTTTTTGACATTTTGAAAATTTACCATTCTGTATTTTTGACATTTTGTATTTTTGATATTTTGAATATTTAACGTTTTGTCTTTGTACATTTTGTCTTTGGACATTTTGTATCAATATTTTATACTAATAGGATCCTCAGATGGGTCAGTTAACGATTGCACTCTTCCAAATGGACAAAAATTCCAAAAGGCATATCGCAAGGAATTAAGAATGATGTCTGATGAAGAACGTGATAGGCTTGTAAAATTTAATTATTAAAATTAAAAAAAAATTTAAATATTTCAAGTTCAAATGCATTCGAAAATTAAAAGATTCTGGCGAATATGACGCTATAGCACTATTACATAGAGAAGCATATGATTCTGGAGGGGCCCATGGAGGACCAGCATTTTGTCTTTTTCATAGAGAATTGACTAAAAGGTGGAAAATAAAAAATAATTTTTTAATTAAAAATTAATTAAAGAATCGAATTAATGATAAGAAAGTGTGATCCTGATCTTTATCTTCCTTATTGGGATTCAACTTTAGATGGCAGATTGCCGCAACCTAAAGATTCGTGTCTGTTTACTGATAAAGTAAGAGTTATAAGTTGGATTTATTTTAATATTAAATAAGAAAAAATCAGAATTTTATCAGAATTAAATCAGAATTAAGTAAAAAATAAATATAAAGGAGCAGGATTACTGTAATATTTAAAATTGTTTAAAATTACTATTTTATTAATTAAATCTTTTAGTTCCTTGGCAGTACTGACCCTTCTTCCAATTATGTTGTAGATGGCCCATTTACTCGATGGCCTACAACTGAAGTATCTTATAAAATTTTTAAAATAAATATTGAAATAACAGGGTAAACCAAATATTTCGCGTACTGTAGGTCAAATGGGTGGTTGTTTTACTGACAAAGAGTGAGTGATTTTTTCTATTTTTTAAATGTATTAAAATGATTTGAAGAATTGAGGATGTATACAAGCAAACTGATATTAGGAATGTTCTTGCTTATACAGTGCCTTATGCTGGCTGTAATGTTACTGTAAATTGGGATTGGATAGAGGTGTTATTTTATTAATAAGTTTAATTAAAGCTGTCTCCTTTTATAAATCCAATCTAAGGAAATTTCCAATAGGTGGGTTTATAACCGTTGTGAGGGTATGGACAAGATATACCCACACAACTCCAAGTCCAGATTGTTCTCATGAGTGGATTAAATCCGGAAGAACTTGAGGGGAGAGCTTCAGCAAGGAATGGTCAGAGCATGGAGGTATAAATGGAGTGGGGCTATATTGAGATGAGGTATAGATGATTTTATAACCTTTTGCTTGGAAATATGCCTCCTTGGGGAAGACAGCCCTACAATTTTTAAATTATTTTAATTTTAGTATCCTCATGGATATGTTCACGGATTTATTGGAGGAGATATGGGTGATGCAAGAATATCTGCCAACGATCCTTGCTTTTACTTTCTTCACTGCTTTGTTGATTTTGTGGGGGAAATATTTTAAAATTAAATTTAAAAATAATTCAAAAAATTATTTTTAAAAGATTTTTGAAGGATGGCGTTTAAGAAGACAAAATAGACATCAAAGAGAAAATGATTATCCTCCTGATATTGCTGTAAATTTAAACAATTTAACATTTTTAATTTTAAATTATTAATTAAAGGCTTGTGAATCCTCTGCCCATTTTAAATATGCAACTATGGCAGAATTTTATGTAAATTTTCATAAAATTCTTTTTTAAATGTTATTTTCAATAATTAAGCCCTTACAAAATAAGGACGGACTAAGAAATAATTATACTGACTATATGTATGAATATGCCCCCAGGCCAAATTGTTCTTATGAGATTCCTGATTGTGGATCAAAGTAGAGAGGGATTAATAAGATTAAAATAAAATATTAGAAATAATTTTTAACTTAAAGATATTTATTTTGTGACCTCTCCCATGGAACTCCTCATTGTGGAGCAAAGGCTTGTCTAGGCGGGAATTGTTCTGGATTTACTAATGGTGAATTAAAAATTTTAAATTATATTTTTAATTTTATTTTTGATATAAAAGGGAGATAAATAACTCCGGCTATAGTAACCCCGGAGCCTGTGCCCTTTGAAGCCTATCCCCTTTGATGGGGAGGGGTGCCTTTATAACGGGAGTCAACATTTTTAATAAATTATTATACTTATAAGAGAAGGAATATTAATAACACCGAAAACAGTATACCCATGAGCCTCACGGGGTATAAATATGGGTGGTTCCGCTGGTGGAGAGCGGGTGACACTATAAGTGGATAAACTATATTTAAATAAAAATTTTTTAAAGGCGAAGAAGCTTGTTTTGAGAGTGTATGCATTGACGACATTTGTGTAGAAGAAAATGTTGTAAATATAATCTGATTTTGGTTTAGTTATTTAATTTTTCAGAATATTAAAAAAGCAAAAACCCAATCAAACACAAAATCAGAAGAAATAAAAGAAACAACAAAACCAATAGAAGCATACAAAACTACAAATTCTTTAACAAACATCACAAAAACATCGAGAGAAACTTGCCAAACATGCCATTGTTTATGCACATATTCTGAAACATTTTTAATTCCAAAAAGATCAGAAGGAGCATTAAATATTGTACAGAAATGAAAATTAGTATTACAAGTATTGATATTTGTCAAAGTAAAAATAATTTTAAATAGAAAAAGTATAAAAATTAAAAAAAATTCTTTTCAAAGATATTCTGGGAAATTCTTAAAGATTCAGAAGGGTTCTTCCTTAAAGAAATAACGTTTTATAGTAGAAAATAGAAAAATAAAAATATTGCTTATATTTTAGCTAAAATGATGAGAAAAATAAAATAAAGTTGGCATAATAGCCAAGTGTTTGGGGTTTGTGATTTTTTAAAAGGTTTTGAATAGATAGGTAAAAGTCACGATATAAAAAATGGATATAAAAATGACTAAAAAATATAATTTATGCAAAAGATTTATGAGAATAAAATTATAAACTTTTCTCATTATTTAAAAAAAGTTTCTAGGAAAGTTTAATAAATTATTAAGAAAAAATAAAAAAATAAAGAAATAAAAAATTAAGAAAAAAATTCTTCTTCCTTAAATATATTAAGCACGCGCATAATATTTGTTGCATTATAAAATAAAAAAAAATAAATAAATAAATAAATAAATAAATAAATAAAGCATAAAATTTCAAAAATTTAAAAAAAAAATAAAAAAAATTATTCCTTCATATAGACGGAAAATGTGATAATTTTCAACGTCCGTATAAAAGATAAAATTATAGAAATTAATTTTTTTATTTATTGACTTTGAAATTAATATATTGATGATGAAATTTGTTTACAATGTTTCCCTCCTCAGTTGCTCCCAAAAAGAATACTTGTAGAGAATACTGTAATTATTAAGTATACAAAAATTAGGTGAGGTTTTCAGGCTAAAAAAATTTTTTTCTGGATGCATACATTTTGTCGTTTATAGCTAAATCTCAGTTTGAAAACGTCAGATATCTTAGAAAATCGGGGATATCTTAGATAAGACATTAATACATATATTTTAGGACAAAATATCGTTTGTCATTACAGTATTCCTAATTATGCTATTTAAAAGTTCTCAAGTTTATAAATTCAATTTTTATTGGGAGAATTTTTATTTGAAAATTTTTTTTTGATATGTAATTCAAGAATTCTTGATATGTAATTTTCTTGAAAATTTTTTTTCTTGATATTTTCTTGGTATTTAAATTTAAACACTAGATTTTAGAGAAAAGCATGAATTTTGATTTTTAGGAAATTTTGACATCATAAAAAAATTAATAATTTTTTTAATAATTTTTAATAATTTTTTACAATTTTTATTTATATTTTTTACAAAATAATTTTTAAGGCAACCTCAATTAATATTACCTAAGAAAAATAAAATAAATAAAATTGAGGAGCATGACGGGAGTTAATTAGGGCATTGTTGAGGGCATTGTTGACTGCGCGAATAAATAAAAGAGTTTATTTTGAGGCATTGATTTTGGAAAAATTATAATACTTTTATTAAAAAATATAAAATGTTTTTTGAGTTTTTTTTGTTTTTTTGGCCAATTTTAAAATTATTTTTAATTTTTTTTTTACTTTAAATTTTGCTTAATATTAAATAATTATTTTTTAAATTTTTGCAAAAAATATTTTGGACAAATATAAAAATTTAAAAATAATTTAAACTATTAAATTAATTAAAATTTAAATTAATTAATTAATTCCCCAAAATTAATTTATTTATTAATTTATTAATATATAAAATCTTCAAAAAATAGCAAAAATAATTAATTCCTTTAAATTTATCAAATCTATCAAATTACAGCAAGGCCGCGTCATAAATAATTAATTAAATTATTACAATTTTAATATTTTTAAATCGTGATTAAAAGAGTGCATTAACACAATTATTTTCTCTAAAAAGTGCAGAAAAAAAAATATTTTAGAAAAAAAAAAATTCGGCATTTTTCAATCAAAAAAGTCCTTTTAATTTTACTCTGTTCGCCCAATTCTCTAAAGGCGTTCGCCTTAATTATTAATTTTTAGCATTGCTCAACAAATTTGTTTTTAAACCTGTTTTTAAAGAAATGGAACACAGGTTGTGAGTAATTTTGTTTTGTTCAAAAGACTGTCTCCAAAATAATCAAGAGAAAATAATATTAGAAAAAAATTATTATTCGGCAACTAAAAACACAAATTTCCAACACCCCTTCATTTCACTTTCTCTCACTTTTGCTTGATTTTAAATTAAAAATATGAATATTTTTAATTTTTTAAATTTGTTTTTGAAATTAAAATTACTGAAAAATTGCTTGTTAAATTAAAATAATTATTTAAATTAAAAACTAATTATTTTAAATAATTAATAAATTAATTTAAAATTAAAATAAAATCTAATTAAAAATATTAATTCTGAATATATTTTTGAATTAATTTTAATTTATTATTATTCAATAATAAATTTATACATATTATGCTTATTAATATAATTCTGATTTTGTGTTACTGTATCTTTATTTAATATTAATTCTGAATTATTGTAATTTTTGTATTGTAATTTTTTAATTTTTGTATTTTGTTCTGAAATAAAAATACAAAAATTTTGATTAAAAATTCTGATTTAATTATTATTACAAAAATACATTTTTGTATTTTTATTCTGATTTAGAATACAAAAGTTTTAATTTAGAAAAAAATAAAAATGGGTATTGTAAATCCGATTTCTATTGTAAAATATTTATTAGTTGCATTCGCAACATTTCCTTCCCTTATAAATGCGCAACTGGACTGTTCTACAGCCCCAACCTCTGCCCTTAGAATTGTTTGTGAACAATTGCATCGGTGGGATAAAAATGCTAGGGTATTAATTAAAAATTAAATTAAGCTTTTATTTTGGTGTAAATTTAATTTTAATTTGAAGGAAGCCCCTGCAGTTACCACAGCAATCCCTCTCCCTCCAGCCATCCCTGGACTTCCAGGTGAATAATAAAAAATAATTTTTAATTAAAGAAATTATTTTATATGTTAATTATTTAAAATCATCATAATTAAGCTCCCCTCCTTGCTGCCGAACTTTCCCCAGTTGCTTCAACCCCCTATCAATGTATGGATATTGGCTGTCTTTGTAATTATTTGGGAGGTTTTGAAAGGATTGTTTTAATTAATTTTAATTTTTTAAATAAAAATTAAAGGAAATGGTCAGACAGGAACAAATACTTGCTCATTACCTACCTTAAGAAAATCTATCCGTAAAGAATATAGAATGTTGAGTGATGATGAGAGAGCTAGATTTGTTAGTTTTTTTAGTCGCATCATGTTATGTGCCCTATGAAGGGAACACCCTCTGAAGGGAACCAAAATTAAGTGACATAATATCAGGAGGATCCAATATTTTGTTGAATAATCCGAATGGAACAGGTCTGATGGTGGCATTATTTCCTTAGAGAGTCTCATAGCCAGAGGGCACTAACCGGAGTTGATTATAATTGTATCAAATAAAAATTTCCAAAAATTTTCACAAAACCCCTCTAGCATGCAGCTCTAAAAGCAATCAAAGCAAGTGGAGAATACGACAGAATCGCAACAATCCATTCTCAATTTGCTACAGCTGGTAGTGCTCACAGCGGCCCAGGATTTCTGCCATGGCACAGAGAATTTGTCAAAAGATTTGAAATTGCCCTTAAACAAGTTGACCCTCGTGTATCCCTTCCCTATTGGGATTCGACTTTAGACAGTATTTTGCCTGCTCCTAAAGATTCTGCAATGTTTTCTAATGATGTAGGACGATAAAAATGATTTTAAAATTAATTAAAAAATTTTTAAAGTTTATGGGAACGACAGATGCGGCAGGGAAATTTAATCGGAGGGGATTTTGCTGGAATGGAAGAACTCTTACGGGTAATTTTATAACAAAGAATTCCTTTTTTATAAAGGGGCCCAAACAAAAGAACACACGTTTATGTTTTTGGGATATTATATCCCGGATTTTTGCCCCTTTTATTCTCTCCTCCCTATATTTGGTGTTGTGTAACCTCTCCCTCAACTTTTGTACATGTGTTTATTTGAAACGCCATGACTACACAGTTATGCCTTCACGCAATTATATATCCGATTCAATTAAAATTTTTTTTTAAAATTATTT
>ABLG01000229.1:0-74725 GCA_000172435.1 Meloidogyne hapla | reverse complement strand
AGAAGTTTTTAATGGGAGAATTTTTAAAATTCCAGGGTTACCAGACTCTAAAGGCCATATCTCTGCCAAATGAACTGATGATAGCTTATCTTTTTGTGATATTGCAGATAAGACATAAGGCCATATATATTCAAAAAATTAGGAAGATTTATCGTCTCAAAAGATTTTTATAGGGCCTAGAAGTTTTTAATGAGGAATCTTGAGTAACCATACTCAAAAGGCCATAACTCAGCCAAAAATAAGAATATCTCCTTGAAATTTTGGGATATTTTAGATAAGATGTAAACCTATATACATATAAAAAATAAAGAAATTTTATCATCTAAAAAGATTTTTATAGGGCCTAGAAGTTTTTATAAATAGGAGAACTTTACTATTTCAAGTCACCTTACTAAAACAGCAATAACTCAGCCAAAAGCAATAACTCAGCCGGATTCTAAAGGCAATATCAAGGCTTAGGAGCAGTTATATCGCCTAGATAACTCACTGATATTGTAGATAAGTTTGTAGATAGCTTTTAAATTTTAACTTGTAAAATTAAATTTTTCAAAATATCTCATTACATACAACACAGCCAAATTTATTCAAAAAAATTATTAAATATAAAATAATTTTATATTTTTAAATTTTTAATAAAATAAAATACATATAATTAAAAGTAAAGCACAAACTTTCTTTAAATTCTTCTCCTCAATATCTTTTCATCAAGATTTCCTCCATTTTCTGCTTTAAGGCGCAAATTGCTGTTTAATTTTTCAAAAAGTTTCAAGTTTTCAAGCAAATTTTAAAGTAATTATTAAATTTGGATCAATTACAAACCTGAAAAAAAAGATAAAATTTTTAAATCATCTTAAAATTAAAAAGAAAAATAATCTGGGGCAAAATCTTTGAAAAAAAACATTTGGCCACCAGAGGACTCGAACCTCAACGATATATAGGTGTAGTCAGCAGCGCTAACCATTACACCACAGATGTTAACATAGGGATTATATTTAAAATTGACTATATATCGAAGTAAATAATTAAAAAATAGCACTTTCACAATTGGAACCAACAAATTGCAGTGGATGAACGTTTTTGAACTTGGAGCTCGGACCGAGGAGCTAGAGAGGAAAGGGCAGCCTGAAATATAATCAACTCCCAGCTACGAATTACTGGCAAACTAGTAAACTAGCGAAGCTAAAAGAGAAGACTAAACCTCAAAAACTTCACAAACCTGTAATCATAGGCACCACCAGCAACCTTTTTATGGCATACACTGCCATATACCAACGCATGATCGCTTCATTGCTTCCTAAATTATACTTTATCATCTTTCATTTATTTAATAAAATAAACCTTTCCACAAAGGGCGCAAGTATATTTTGCATGTTGAGAGATTTCCGCCTTCTTCGCAGTTTTTCTCAAAGATGCTCCATATCGAGTGCCGTATTTACCACCAATGCCAACTTCGGCGAGGAACAATCTTGACTGTTGACCTTCAATCTCGTTATCTCCTAAAAAGGATTTATGGATTCTTATCGAAAAGGTAGGTCACAGAACCTTCTACGGATTCAAGTATGGGAGCTTAGATCAAAAATAAGTAGAACTCTAAAATTAAATAAAAACCTTCCATTCATCATCAACAGACAGAGAAGATCAACAACAGTTGAGGAGCTACACATGTATGTTTGCCAAATTACCATTAAAAATAATAATTTAATTAAATCAAAAACTGTAAACCTTCAACACTTAATACTTCATGTTCCAATTTTTTGAATAAACATTGCTTAATGTGTGTCAGAAAAACTTTGTAAAACTTACACGCAAAAAATCTTGACTCGAGGGAACCGTCTTTTTTGCGGACAAAACTTTAGGAAATTTAAAAATAAAAATAAACAACCTTTTGTCCATCCATTTGTTGTTGTTGTTCTTCTGGACTATTTGGGTGAAGCTGTGCACTCAAGATGCTCCTTTACCGGACGAACGGGCAGGAAGAAATTCTCCCTTACCGAACGAACGGGCAAGAAGGCTTGGTTGCTCCTTTACCGAACGAACGGGCAGGAAGAAATTCTCCCTTACCGAACGAACGGGCAAGAAGGTTTGGTTGCTCCTTTACCGAACGAACGGGCAGGAAGAAATTCTCCCTTACCGAACGAACGGGCAAGAAGGCTTGTTAATTCCGCCCAAATACTAAAAATGATTTGTTTTTAAAATAGAGAAAGGTAAAAATAAACCAACGTTTTATTAAATTTGTTGTAGAAGCAACAGTGAGCACCAAGAACCACCACAGAAGCAACAAGAACCACCACTAAAAAACTTATTGTTAAAATTGATTTCAAAATTTAGAAATTTCAAGTTTTGTCCGCAAATAAAACGAAATCCTTTCCCCCTAAACAAGAAAAGGTAGAAAGGTAGACACACACTAATTGCTGAAACATTTTTGTTTCAGTCTTCGTCTAGCTACAACTCTCTAAAACAAAAAATCAATAAACAAAAAATATTAGGCGTTAGAGAAAAAAAGAAATCTAGAACGTTAGATTTCTTTGAAAATGGACAATAGAGTCCAAGGGGAAGATTAGTTTGAAGAAAATTTTTAAAGAAAATGAAATGTTCTCAACAAACAGTCACACATAGCATAAGAAAAAGCAATCAAAGATAGAAACGCATTGATTTTAAACATTTTCAAGATAAACAATTAAGTCCGTCAAAATTTTATTTCCAAAAATTGCATTTATGAATAGATTTTGTTATATATTGTGGGAATCCAATACGTTAAGCAATTTTACGTCATTTTTAAGGAGATCGAATGATTTTAAATTAATTTTTTAAAGTGTTCTCTGAGAAATCTTCGATCTCCTCACCTTGCAAAATATTTAATACGAGATTTAATATATAATTGTAGAAAGGAGGGATACATTTCTTTGAATTCAATAAATATATAAAGTTTGTGTCAGTCAATATATAATTCCTAGGGAGAGGAAAAATTCAAAAGACAAATATTTTTTTATAATCCACATCAAATTGACAACCATTCTTTAACGTCATTCTTAAGCAAAGTCATAGCGGAAACGATCACAGGCTTCTACAGGAGGTAATTCGCCAGTAACCATTGCCTATGAAAATTTTAAAAAATTTTGTAATTGAAAAATTAGATTCAAATAGAAACCTGTATAACCCATTCACTTGAAACAGTCAAAGCATTCTTTCCAATTGCACATCCGGCCAGTTCTGGTTCACAATCATTTTCAGTAAGAAGAATGTCGAAATTTGCTAAATTTATAAATAAAGATTCAAAAGAAAACTTTAAACTAACTTTTCCTACAAAATTCCAATTTTTCTAAAAATGTCGCAGTTTTATTCGCCTCTTTCGAAAAAGGTTCACCCTGTTCAATTCCAACAACTGTAGCTCCAAGATTTCGCATCAATGCAATCCAGATCTCTCCGAATGGGATGACATTAGGATCCTCATTGTAGAAACGAGTATAGATAACGACTCGTTTGCCATTGAAAAGAACGCCTTTCAAAGGTTTCCTATGAATATGAAAAAATATACGAAAAAGTTGTAAGTTACATACCATTGACAGATACGCCCAGGATCAGAAGTTGATTCACCAGCAGGAAGCAAATAGTCTTCATAATTAAACAATTTTTTCTAAAATATATTAATTGTTTAAATGATAATAATCTTAAAGGAAAACCTTCGCCACACATTCTTGAACCCAAATATAACTCAAACAAGGAATTGATAACGAAAGAGCGCATAGATATTTGTGTGTTCGATAATAAGTATCAGCAATCAAAAAAGCACGTTCACCCTCGTTGAGCGTCGAAAAGTCTTCCATCACAATACCACCACGTTCTTCAATCTTTGTGCGGTATTCGCGTTTGTTAAAGTCACTGACTGAAATAAATATTTGAAATTTAATCCAAAGCTATTAAAAACCTTTGTTTGGACGATTAGCAGATGTTAACACAAATTTAAAGCCAGCAAAAAGTTGAGATTCCTCAGCACTTCCCGTACTGGAAGTATACGAGCCAGTAGTGTTGAGCTATAAACAAAAGTTTAAAATTTATTGTTAATTAAAAAAAAGACTGTTCGCCTCGCTACCAACACTTTCAATATTTGTAAACTGAAAATGCTGAGTCATTTTAAAAGCAAACAATAATATTTGCTTGTTTTGACTTGACTAACCCATAAAATAGGGTTGACAAGCTTCGAACAAGCAAAACTAAGAAAGGAACCACTGAACCACACCTGACTTAGAGAATGTTTCTTAACTTATGTTCAAAAGTAATTGGATAAACAAGTCAAAGCAAATTCCAAAACTAAAAAAACCTCTGTAAGTTCCTGCACAGGAGTAAGAATTTGCACGGCATCAAATGGACTTGGCTTCCTTTTAGGTGTGCTATTATCCTCAATAATTGTGCTATTGTGGCTATCATTCAATTCTTCAAAATCCTCTTCATTTATTGTCACTTCAGCATTTCCATCAGTTGTCTCCAAATACTCATTCTCTTCTACTATTGTTTCCTCCTTTTTAGCACTTCGAGGACTTTTACGCGGAGATTGTTTTTGTGGAGTTGTGACATTGCTTCCAGAGGCACGGCTTCTATTTCTCGGCGATGATTTGTTGGTGAGATCTTTGTCTTCCTTGTCATCTGGTTCGAAAATAAAACATTCTTCAGAATTTTATAATAGATTTTTAAAAAACCTTCAACTTCTTCTTTTCCATAAGCAGACAAAACAGGCATATCTGTAGTTTCAGGCAAATCTCCAGTGGTATCGTCAAGATTTACTTTGATCCGATTACTACGAGGTGTAGTAGATCCTCTTCCTTTTGGCGATTTTTGTGGAGACTTAGGCGTACCAACCAAACTAGCTTCAGAACGTTTGGACACTGATGTTGGAGTTTTCATGGGTGATGGCTGAAATTAATGGATTAAAATCGAACTTTAAAAGAAGTTAACCGAAGCAGATCCAAAATCAGAATAGCATAAACGACTATTGCGACTTCGACGAGTTGATCGAGATTCACTAACAATATTCTCTTGGTCAATCTTTGGAACAGGGTTGAATTGACGTCCTTTAAGTATAATTGCTGCTTGATCTTTAGACAAAAAGATACGAGACCATAAAACTCTGAAAAAATTGTTCTTTTGCTAAATAAAATTAAAAAATCCTTACTCTCTAATTTCTTGCGTAGAATTCATTTGCTCATCCAATTCACGAAGCATAAACATTCCTTTGACCCAATCATCAAGCTGTTGCTTATCATCAACTTGTGGTTGTTTTTCCACAACAGCTACCTTGCCAATCTCCTCATTGTCAACAATATCGATGAAAGAGACCTAAAATGAAAATGTACCACAATCATACAAATATTTTCAAACCTGACAGCCTTCAGATAAAAATGAAATAGCAAGAACACCACTTGGAGGAAGAATTCTCTTAAGATTGTCCTCAGCAAATAAAACATAATAGCGACCAAGTGCTTCACGTCTAATGAGAAAAAGTTAAAAAATTGAGAGAGAAAAAGAGAAATACCCGCAAATATGAGCTCCATAATATTCATTTCCCCAAAGAGCAAGCACTCGGGCCCCTGGAGACAAAAAGTGGGCCATATCTTCCGGATGATCAACATCATATTGTTCTTTTGGAGATAACTCTGGAACAATATAGAATTGAGCCTCTTCGACAGCCTTCCTTGCAGAAGCGGAAACAGCAGTTTGTGCCTTCCTTTTCCCAGTTTCCGGTGTATTCAAAAGCGCATTATTGTCGGAAGTGAGAGCCTGCTTTGGAGTATTCTTAGGCGTTTTTGGCGAAGCGACTGCTGATTTACGTCCGCGACGATTCTTAATTATTTATTGTTAACAGAAGCATCAAAATCTTAGAAAAGTGACTAACTGGTGTTTGCATTTGCTCCTCTTCCTCATCCATTTTAAAGTTGTCAATGCTGTCATTGTCGTCAGAAGAATAATTAGCACTCTTTTTGCGGCTGGTGCTAGTAGCAAGATGAGCTGTACTAAGCGTGGCTGCAGATCTTGGACTATCCGAATTACTACGAGTAAGTTCCAAACGAAAACTATCGGATGATTTAGACTGCAAGATAAATTTTTTTATGAAAACGAAAAGATAGAAATATACCGTCGAATGGAATGTTATCCCAACATTATTGATCATTGAAGGATTCCTTTCTGCAGCAATACGTTCAACATTCGCATATCGCTCTGATGAACCGGGCAGAGCTTTTGTGAACTTAATCTCACCAAATGAAGAGCGTTTAACCTAGAATGTATTTTTCAAGGTGGAAAAAAAGAATCTTAGAAAATTACGCTAATGTCAGACAAAGGCTCCGGGTGAACATCAGAATTTGCAGTAAAATTATAAGGATCGTCAGGGTCATCCAAATCAATAAGCGGCGCCTCAGGCAGATCCTTCACGCTCCTTCGCCTTCTCTTTGCACTTTTTGGAGTTGAAGAAACTGGAGTATTACGCCCATCGTTTGTAACGCGTCGTCGTTTTACAGAATTGCTTTGAGTGAGACCAGGTACAGCCATCCGCCGCTTACGGGTTGAAACACGCCTGTTGGCAGAAGACACAATTCCAGAAGAAACATTTGCTGGTGGCGTGAACGGCGGTTGAAGCTCTTCTTGAACTGAAAGAAGTAAAGGTAAAAGATAGGAAATAAATAAAAAACATACCAGGATCATTAATAGCTTCATCCTGCTCATGTTCCTCATTGTGATGGTCCTGCTCATGTTCCTCATTGTGTTGGCCATTGACTTCATTATCGTCTTTTTGATGAACTTTGTCATGTGATCCATCCAACTTAGATTCTCCCCCATTTATCCCATTATGTTCATTATTTATTATATCAGCAGTAGATTGAGTTACATCAAGCTCCGTAGACATTTTTTAATTTTAGAAAATTATGTTGGCTAAATATGTCTAAAAATTAATTTAATGAATAAATAGTGATGACTAATACAATAAAAATTGTACAAAAATGACGCAAGAAACACTTAAAAACCGCAAAAGATAAACAAAAAATAAAGTTCGAGTAATTGATCGAGCAAATCAATTATTTCAAAAATAAACATTATGCCAAAAAAAAATTTACCAAAATGAACATATTCATTAGGAAATTTTCAGTTCGCCAAAATTTATTTTCGGTAAGACTATGACTTCTCATTTTGTATTTTCTGGCTGGCTTGGTGTTGATTCTCAATCCGTTTTTAATTCTTTTACATGTCTAAAACTTTTTTTTATTTTAGTGAGATAAGATTATTTCTACGACCAATTAAAAATGGGCAAGCCAACAAGTGTTAAGGATGTTGATCAACACGAGATTGTTGATGCAATTTCAACTTTTTTAAAGAAAGGTGGCAAAATCAAGGTTCCAGAATGGGCCGATTTGGTTAAACTCGGCAGGAACAAAGAATTGGCACCAATCAATCCTGATTGGTATTATGTCCGCGTTGCAAGCATTGCTCGTCGTCTCTACATTCGTTCACCAGCTGGTATTTTTAAACTTTTGAAATTTAAATAATTAAAAATTCTCAAGGCGTTGGGGCGTTCCGCAAAGTTTATGGAGGCAATAAGCGTCGCGGTGTTCGACCAAACCATTTTGTGCTTGCTTCTGGTGCTGTTATACGCAAATCTCTTCAATCATTGGAAGCAATTAAATGGGTGGAGAAGGATGCGAGTGGTGGACGAAAATTGAGCAAACAGGTTTTGATTATTTTTAAAAGTATTTTTAAGCTTTTAAATTCTTTTCCAGGGTCAGAAAGACTTGGACCGCATTGCGACACAACTCCGTTTCGGGAATGAGGAATAATTTAGAAGTTTGGGAGATATGTTGATGGTTTTTCCTGTTATCAAAAATATGTTGAGGTTATTGTTATTGCTGTTCTGATAAATTTAATTTGACAAATAGTGATCTTGTTTACAATTGTCGTAAAAATGGAAAACCCATTTTTAAGATGATATCTTTCAACGGACCCTCCGAATCACGGCAAGAATGTAGACTCACTGTTAGCATAGAACCCATTTTCTAAGATTACCTTTTAAATTACTTCATACCACTTCCTAATTCTATAAGAATTTCCTAGTATTTTATTTGAAAAAATTTTTTCGTTCACGTCTAAATGTCAAAAATTGCATGAAATTTCAATCGGTTGAAATTTTTAAAACTTGATGGGATTCTACAAATTTTATGATTTCTGGTCGGCATAAGTGTTCTGCCGACTAATGCAATAAGCATTTTCTAGAATTTCAAAAAAAAATTTTTTTCGTTCATGTCAAAATGTCGAAAATTTGATGAAATTTCAATCGATTGAGAAATTTTTTAAACTTTAATGGAATCTTAAATTTTGATGAATATGGAAGGGCTTAATGAAGGCCCTTCTTATTCTATATAAATTTATTAGACTTTCAAAAAAAAAAATTTTTTTCGTTCATTTCAAAATGTCAAAAAATAAATGAAATTTCAATCGATTGAAATTTTTTTAAATTTATTAGAAGCAAATTATTTTATGATATTTAGTAGGCCGAAGTGTTCGGCCCATTGATTCTATAAGATTTTCCTAGAATTTCAAAAAAAAATTTTTTTCGTTCATTTCAAAATGTCAAAAAATAAATGAAATTTCAATCGATTGAAATTTTTTTAAATTTATTAGAAGCAAATTATTTTATGATATTTAGTAGGCCGAAGTGTTCGGCCCATTGATTCTATAAGATTTTCCTAGAATTTCAAAAAAAAAATTTTTTTTCGTTCATTTCAAAATGTCAAAAAATAAATGAAATTTCAATCGATTGAAATTTTTAAACTTGATTGGATTCTACAAATTTTATGATATTTAGTAGGCCGAAGTGTTCTGCCGACTAATGCAATAAGAATTTTCTAGAATTTCAAAAAAAAAATTTTTTTTCGTTCATTTCAAAATGTCAAAAAAGAAATGAAATTTCAATCGATTGAAATTTAAAAAATTTATTAGAATTAGAATGTAGAATGTTAGCATAGAACCCGTTTTCTAAGATTACCTTTGGAATTAGCTAGTTTACCCCTCACTTCCTAATGAGGAGCTAGCCTTGTATTCATCGCCTTTGTCTAGATTTACAACATTGGTTCCTCCCCATTAACTTGACGAATCAATAAAACTCGTTTTTATTCATGTGTCAGAAAAATGGAAACATCCAAAAATTAGAAAAACTCGAAAACGCCAACAAAACACAAATCGTTCCATTATGAGGGTCATCATCTTTAAAGATCATCGAGAGGCGACTTTTCAGTAGGAGGTCCACAAGGTTGTACCATTCGACAGAGCATATTGTATCTGCAACGTGCACGCGTTTCATTCTCACAAATTGCTACGAAAGAAGTGTGATCGTGATGACCAACAATCGAAGAATAAGTGTCTCTGTGCATGTTCGTAAGCCTTGAAAGAGGATTTTAAAATGAAAATCTTAACAATTATACCATTCCCATTTTGTCATATCCGCATGTCCAGTTCCAGTGTATTTTGATTGTAAATGTTCCAATTGTGCAAGCACATGAAAACGCGGCTCATTTGGTCCTTGTGTGCCACCACCTGACATTTTTTAGCAATTTTCTCTTTTTAAAATAATTTTAAAAAAATGAGCTTTTAAGAATAAAATATACATTGGAGAAACAACAAAATTTAAATTAATAGAAAATATATTCACTTTTATTTAAAACAAAATTTTCTAAAAAATAACGTAATAACAATTTAATCTGGTGCATTCCCTTGTGGTTGTTTAGTTTTCCGTTCTTGTGCACGCAAATCCCTCTCATGTTCAAATTGTTTATAATCAGCACGAAGCAGAAATTCCTATAAATTAAAATGAATATAAAAATAAATTTGGAAATTTGAGGAGAGCAACCCCCGAAAGTTTGAAAATAGAAATTTTAAACCAATCTAATATCAGGGGCATATCCAAAGTGGATTCGGGCCACCTCCTTACTCTCTTTGGGTGAGCTCATGTCTGATAAGTTATAAAAAAATAATAAACCTGTCTATCAAGAAAAGAATCTCGACTTTTCAAATGTGTGCTTAATTCTTCTTCCAATTTCTCTTCATGTACAAATTGCCTCCAATCCTGTGCAGATTTTGCCAACATCGATTGCTTCTTATCCTTTTTCGCCAATGAACCAACTAATGAAGAAAGGCCACCTCCTTTTTTTGAAGTTGAAGATGCGGGAGTATTATCATGTTCATCGTTTGAAATTCGACGTCGTTTAGCAGAAGAGCATTGAGCAAGAGACGGTTCAGTCATCCTATTATCAGAAGAAGCGATTCCAGAAGAAACATTTGTTGGTGGTGCAAATGATGATGGTGGATTCTTAAGAACTTAAAGATATAAACAATTCAGAGTAAAAAATGTCAAAAAATACCAGGATCATTCACTGCTTCCTCTTGTACATACTTCTTATTGACAAGAGAAGCAATTCCCGAAGAAGCATTATCTGATGGTGCAGTTGATGGCGGATTCTTATGAACTATAATAAAAGATATTACATTGGAAGTAAATGGCAAAAATGTTAAAAAATACCAGGATCATTCACAGCTTCATCAGGTTGACCAGGGTTCTCATTGTGTTTGCTATTGACTTCTCCATCGTTTTGCTGATTTACTTTACCTTGTGAACCATCCAAATCGGATTCTCCCTCATTTATTCCATTATTTATTGTATCAGCAGCAGGCTGAGTTACATCAGGCTCCGAAGACATTGTAAATTCTGAAAATTGATTATTTAAATCTTTGAACAAAATTATGCAAATCTGAAAAAAAGAATTGAATTTGATAAATTTCAATAGAAAAAGTTCACAAACGAATACGTCAATCCCGTTTGACGAGATGGTATATCTAACAAATGATGCCATTTTACAAGTTGATATTATAAAGTTTTAAAAAAGAGAAAATGTCAAAGTGTAAAATTAGAAAATATCCAATGGTTAACAAATGTCGAAACGCCAAAAAAATTTTTCTTATTCAACGCCGAACAAAGTTTTCTCGGGACTTGAGGGACTTTTTTGAGGGACTTTCCGTGAATTTATTTTTATTTCGGATATTTATTTTAATTTTATCAAATTTCATTTAGTTTTTATTATTTCATACAAATTGATTTTTAATCGACAAAGCTTTGGATTATTATGGCAAATAACAACGATACGAGGAATTTACAGAATATTCAGCGAATCGGTATTTTTCGCTTTTTTATGAAAAAACTCAATTCTTTAAGATTCTTATGCCTGCGAAATTATTCTGCAGTGCACTCAAGCAGCTTTTTATGAATTTGGTATGGGATTTTTTGAGAACTTAAAAAATGTTTTCTAATAAACTTCAGACAGAGCTGGCAACAATTGGACGACAAAAGATCAAGTTGGCCCGTTGTTCGTCTACAAACGTCTGAATTATCCACGCTATGCAATTATGATCGCCAACCGTCAATCACTGGAGGACTTTGTTCAGCCGATTGAGGAAACTTCAAGTTTGCGATATGATCCGCCTTACATTCTTATTCATCGCACGGATGGTAATCTGGCTCTTTTTAAGATTTAATTCCTAGTCTATTAGGTTCCATCGGTGGTATTTGGATTTATGGTGAGGATGAATGCAAACGTATCTTCGCATCAATTCAACAACTGCGAGATCTTGTTGTTGAGGAAGACGAAAGTTTCAACTCAGGCGTGAAAGAATCTGCAAAATCACCTGAAAAGACAATTCAAAATGTTAAAAAGCCGGCGGAAGTCGCCAAAGCTGATGTGAAGACGCCAGAGAAGGTTGCGGAAAATGCAAACGCGAAGAAGCCACCGGAGGTTAAGGATGATGTTAAGAAAACTGAGACAAGCAACAAGACATCACAAAGCAGCTCTGTTGGCCGTTATAACTTTAGACCGTTGAAGACTTTGGATGCATCAAAAATGGTGAAGATGAACGTGAGGAATAAAAACGTGAAGCCACCGGTCAATGTTGAACCGCCAAAACAGCAGCAAGTGCCTTCTACTCCTAGAATCTTGTCAAGAGTGCATTCAATCAATAATTTTGTGAAGGAAGCTGCTCTACCTAAAACATCAGACATCGCTGCAGCAGCTGCTTCTGTTCTTCCGGAGATCATTCAAGAAAATGGACATGGTGGGGAGGTTGGAATTTTGAAGACTATTCTGTTGGAGTTCGTCAAGCGTATAGGTTAATTTTTGGTTTTTATTCAGAACAAGTTAAATTTAAAATCTTTAGATCCATTTGCTTGCCGTCTGTTGAATCACTTGCCTCGGGCTGCTCTATACGAATACGGTTTTGATTTTTTAACTTTTCTGTTCCAAAAACTTAAAAAATATTTTTAAGATACACTCGAGAAGAGATGGAAGAGGACAGAGACAGAAGGGCCATTAGTCGTGTTCTCGCGCATTGACGAGCCATTTTACTCTTTGCTTGTGGTTGATCGTAAACAACGAGGAAAAAAAGATTTTCTTCAACCACTTGTTCCTGGCATCAAACTTACTAATAAGGCTCCATATATTTTTATTAGCGGCAGGGAGGATAGTAAGGAAATTTTTATTTTGAGGGGTTTGCATCTGAAAAGTGTCAATCACAATCAGAGCTTCCACCTGATGACCGAGAGGGTGTGGGGAGGGGGTTTAACTTTAAAAAATCTACACACTTTATCAACCCTCGTGGGGGAAAAGTTTGCTCCTTTGTTGGTCCTAGCTAGTCTTTGAAGACCTTTGCCTATTTAACTAAAAAAGTCCCAGGAATGGACTCTACACCGAACAAAATTATATTTAAAAGCCATTTATCAAAAAATATTTAGATATGGTGTACGGACTTTGGCTGCAAGATCAAGATGACTGCGAACGTATGCACCACAATTTGACTGATTTGATGGGTGAGGTTAATAAGATGACTGAGACGCAAATTCCGACCATTGACATGTTGTAGAATGGCAATATTCGCTTTAAAGAAATTTTTAAAGATAATTTTAGAGGTTATTGTTATTTAATTTCTATTTTTTAAATTATATATTTTATTTTTTAAATGTTATGGCCTATATTTATGTTATTAAAGAAAATCGTTCAAAATGAGTTGAAATCTTTTTAGATTTTTTTTCTAATTTTTTATCTTTTGAACGATTTATCTTGGACAATGTCTCATTGTCAGGTATACAATTCCCAGGACTTTACAATTTTTCAATTTTTTCGTGATCGTATTTGAATAAAAATAAAAGTTGTACTTAATTGTTTTATTTATCTGTTGACAACTGTTATTTATCTATTATTATGATTGACTTTTATTTATCTGTTGACTGGTTGTTCGCCTCCTTTGACTCATTTTCTCAACTTGTTCATTATTAAAAGCCAGACTCAAGTGGTCAAATTTAAATTATCGCGTACAGTATTCCATTTATTTCGCCAAAGTTGGCGTAGTGTTTTTTCCATTTCGATTTTTTTCATTTTTTTTCATTCATATCGATTTTATTGATTCTCGTGCACCCGGGTGTTTTTTCGTGTTTTTTTATTTTTGTTGATTTTCTTTCGTGTTTTTATTTCGTTTTCTATTCCTTTACCCTTCCCAATGCGCGCGCGGCGAAAAATTAAAGAAAAATCTAAAAAATTAAAAATTTTAGTAAAATTTTGTAACTTTTCTTTTCTAGGGCCTGCTGGTGGTGTTCTTCTTCAGAAGTATGGGTGGCAGTATAAAATTTTTTTGATTTTTTCTTAAAAAAATAACTGTTTTTTAATTTTTATAGTGGATGGTGGTGCCATGCTCATCTTGGTGGCCTTGGCTCTGCTCATTGTATGGTGGCTGGTGGCCTTGCTCTGGTTGGCTGATGCTGCTTGTGGTGATGGAATGGCGGTTTTTTATTTTTAATTTAATTTTTTTAAATTTTTTAATTAATTTTTAAATTTAATTTTTTGTTTCGAGGGTGGGACCTTCAGGTGCTGTTGGTGGCCGTGCTCTTGGCCTGGTGGTGGCCTTGCTTTTGGATTGATGGGCTCTGTCGCCACTGGTCTCTAATAAATTTTTGTTTGAAAATATTTTTTCTCTTTAAGGTAGTGGCGACGTCTGTGGTGGCCAATGCTCGACCAACAACGTGGATGCTTCAAAAACAGTTTTGTTTAAATTTAAATTTTTTGTTTTTTATTTTTTTAGGAATTTAGGAAAATAAAAAAAATGAAATTTAGGAAGTGCTCTACATGGCAATGAAGTGCTCTTCATGGTTGTACTGGATGGGCCTTGTGGCTGCTTTGGTGGTGGTGTGGTTTAGTTTTTTAGATTTTGGAGGGTGGGGGGATATTTTTAAGTTGTGGTGCCGCTGCTCGGCATGGTGGAGGCCGTGGTTGGTGGCCTATGCTCATGGTGGCCAATATGCTTGTGGTGGTCAACATGCTCATCAATTGGAATTGTAAGTTTGAAAAAAATTAAAAAAAAATTGCACGCCAAAAATAATGCAGCGCGAATTCCCTCTCCTCCCCTTCCCTATCATTCACCATTTTTTTATTCATTCTTCGATTTTTTAAATTTTGTGTTTTGAAAATTTTAAGCAAGTTGTTCATCATGGATCAAAATGTGAAGAAGCAACAAGTGCAGCAGCTCAACATGGTATGAGAATGCAGTATTCAAAGGTTTTTAGTGTTTTAACGAAGCAAAAAAGCCTTGTGGGCTGAAAGGATTTCGGTTTATCCTCGTCGCTTTGGGGCCACGCTGGTTTGTTGATTTAAGCTCGTCGATAATTCAAAAATTTTAATTTTGGCATAATGTTTTCATAAAAAAACATTTTCCTCCACACACTATTTTTCTGTTAGAGAAAAAAGGGAAATGAGAGAGTATTAGTTTGAGTTTATGATTTACTATAAAAGTGACCGACAGCACTCATTCCTTTTCTACCGTTATTTGTGTCGCCGCTAGTTTAATTCGTGTTACTCTTTTTACTCATTTTGATTAGTTTATTTTGATTTTGCATTTTTGATCTTTTCTTTCTTTTTCAGATAAATCTAAATATATTTGAATATTTTACTTCTTTCTCTTTAAATTTGCTATGGCCAATTCTAATGAGCAAAAGGCAGACAAGACGATTAAACCAGATGTAAAGCTCTCAGCTGAGGAAGAACTTGCCGCTGGTCTTGTTGATTTCGTCAAACAGAAGGTATGAACTTTAAGGGAATATCACTCAAAACCCTTTTTCAGTTTGAGGAGTTGGATTATCCACGTTTTTTCTCAACGTTCAAGTTGCCTGAAAGGCGCGGACTGGCTGTTACTGGAAACAAATCTTTGGAGAGGCTTACATCAAACATTATTACAAAGTACATTCGAGAGGAACCATATGTTCAAATGGAGCAGCCGGTAAGATTTGGAGTTGTCTAAAAGTTCACTCTAGAATAATTTTTGTTAATCAGAATGAGCTGGAGGATTAAGAAATTTAACGAAAGTCATTACCTTCCTGATCGAACTTTAAACCTTTGAATCTTTCTTTCTATTAATCTTATTAACATTTCAGTCGTATTTTGTCGATGGCAAAGAAGTCAAAAACGCTCAAACGCAACTTGATCTGTTTGTCGCTGGAATGCTTGATGTTGGTTTCAGACCAGAAGAATATGGCTTTACGTCAACATTACCAATGGGAGCTGTTCATGAAGAGATTCCAATAATTGATCCGAAGACCAAGAAGATTATGAAGACGAAACAGACACAAACAGCAACACAAGCTTATCTCGACAACTTTATTTCTGATCTCTGATGATTTTCTTAAGAAGAAACGTAGATGTTCCAAGGATTGCCAATTATTATGTTGTGGTTATTCGCTTATTGTAAAAATTGTTGCTTGAATAAATGAATAGTTTTACTGTATGTCGATGGAAAATGAAGAGAAGTGGTTTTTAAACCATCTAAAGTATTTTTTTAATCTTTTTTGTTCATTCGTTTCTTTATAAAACGTTTTACATAGCTTATTTAGAGGGGATCTTACTGGGGATAAAAAGATTGGGGTGCCAGGAACATTGTTAATGAACAGCACTTTTCGTAAACTTTAAAACGTTATTGCGGATTTTTAGATATTTGCGGATTTTTTAATACTTGCGGACTCCCAACAAACATTATGAATGAGAAAAGAAATAGAAGCGGTGAGAGAAAGAAACTATTGGAAAATATGGCTATGTAAAACGCTTCAAATAATTTCCCATTTAATTTTATTAAAGTGGCCAATTCTTTAAAATTGTTGACGCGATTTTTTTTTTGCATTTGCAATATCTTTTATAATTTTCCAGATGTCATTTTTACATATTTTCCATAATGATTAGTTTGGGGGTCTGCTCCGATGCCAAAGTTTTTTTTTATTTATAAATGTTTAATTGATTATTTTTCCCTTTATTATCATCACTTTCTATATTTCCTTCCCCTGGGGATAGAAAAGATTTAAATATAGGAAAATAATAGATAAGGCAGTCAAATGTCAGCAAAGAATTGAATGAGACAATTAGTTGTCTCTGGCCCTATTCTACTTTAAAAACTATTTTCATTTATTTTCTAATTTGTTTTTAGCAATACGAAACAAAAGTTTAATTCTAAAGAAAATTTTATTTTCAACTTTCTAATCGAGATGACTGATCCAAACGAAAAGAAGGCACTACAAAAAATCGAAGAAGGCGACCGGAAATTAAAAAAGAACACTGGATTTCTTTCAAGCATTTTGGGAGGTGGAGGATCGGGTGTTTCTGATGCTATTGAATGTTATATTAGTGCTGCAAATTCTTATAAGGTTTTTAATTTTCTTTATTTTTTCATTATCTGGGTTTTGAGTTCTTTAGCTCCTCAGATTTAAGATTAACTTTCTAGGAGTATTTTAAGAGAACTTGGGTGTTTGGGCTTAAGACATCAAATTTAAGTCTGTTCATTTTTAAAATTTCCAGGCTGCAAAGAGTTGGAACTCTGCTGGTGATACATTTGTTCGTGTTGCTGAATTACATGAAAAGCATAGTGACTCAAAATTTGATGCTGGTTCACATTTTCATGAAGCTGGAGTTTGCTTCCGCAAAGTTGACTTTATAAAGGCAACAGAATGTTATCAAAAAGCTGCTGATATTTATGTTGATATGGGCAAATTTACAATGGCTGCTAAAGCTTATGTTGCAATGGCTGAAGTTTGTGAATCTGCTTTGAGTGGTAATATTGATGGAGAAAGGAATGTGGCAAATGTTTTGCCTAAAGAACAGGTTTCCATTTTATAACTTAAAAACTAACATAAATATTTTTTAAATTCCAAGTGTAAAGAAATGTGTCTTAATGCTTATCTAAAAGCTGCTGATTACTACAAGGGCGAGGAACAAAAAAGCTCTGCTTCTAAATGTTTGGTTAAGGTTGGCTTAATTGCTGCTGAATTGGAACAATATCAACGTGCAATGCATATTTTTGAAGAAATTGCAATTTATGAGGCTGAAAATAGTATGTTAAAATATGCTGCCAGGGGACACTTTTTCCAGGTTTTTTTAATTAAAAATGAATAATAAAATTAACTTTTTCATTTAGGCTTTACTTTGTGCGCTTTGTTATGATTCTCTTGAGGCGGAGAGAGCCTTGAAGCGTTATAAAGGTTTTTTTAGATTTTCAATTTGATTTTAAGATTTTTCTCATTTTAAGAGATTGCCCCAATATTCGCTGACTCTGATGAATGCAAACTTATTACCAAATTAATGGATGCTGTTAGGGTTAGTTTTTCTTTTTAAATTTATTTTCTTAAATCTTTTATTTTTAAGACTAGTGATCCGGATGGTTTTGCACAAGCTATTGAGGAACATGATAAAAGGGCTCGTTTTGATATTTGGCATACTAGCATTCTTTTGAAGGTTTCTATATTTTAAAACAAATTTTCACCAATTTTGAAAAAAAAATTTCAGATTAAACGTTCTTGTGGAGATGGTGGTGAAGTTAGAGGAGAGGATGGCGATGCTGAGGAAGACGATGATTTGCGTTGAATTAAACAGTTTTACTTGTAAACCAGGAAAGATTTTTTATAAAATTCTTTTTTTCATTCGGTATTACTTTGATTTTTTTAAAATTTCACTCATTCTATCCCAATCGATTTTCAAAAAGTGTGGCTTTCATTTCTATCTTATCATTTCCTAAATGTTTTTAGTATGTTACTTTATTGGGAGAGCATAGAATTGCTTGCCTCACTTTTTTAAATAATTTTTATGAGTACCATTCCATGAACCAGATTTACTTTTTATGTAAAAATGGAATCTCTGGATGGTTTTGACTAACACTAAGAGTTAAGTCAGAGATTCCATTAAGATGTATATTTTCTCTTTAAAAAAATTCTCTTATTGAATATACAAACAAATTCATTTAAATGACCATTTTTAGTAAGGATAAATGATTCTATAAGAATTTTTTAAAGAGCTTAAATGTTTTCTTTAAATTTCATTTTAATATTTTAAAATTATTTTTACTTCTATTTTAGATCATTTTCTGAATATTTTAGCTTATTAATTATGGAATTGCCAGATCCTTTTCTTCCTGGAGCAGTATCTTTACTTGATCAATTGGACAAAAAACTTGTAGTTGTATTGAGGGATGGAAAAACTTTAATAGGTTATTTACGAACTCTTGACCAGGTTTCTTGTTTAATTTCATCAAAATTGATGACTTATCTTTTTTAGTTTGCAAATTTGGTTCTTCACGAAACACTGGAGAGGATTCACGTTGACAACTATTATGGGGACATTTCTCGTGGAATTTTTCTGATAAGAGGTGAAAATGTTGTACTGGCAGGAGAAATTGATGAAACACAAAAGAATCCATTAATTAAGGTTTTTTTAGAATTTAAAATTAATAAAAAAATGTTTTGAGGTGAGCATAGAAGAAATTCTTCGATTACAAGCAGAAAAATTAGAAGAGAAGAATCGTTTTAATCATACAAAACAGCAATTTCTCAGAGGGAGTGGAAAAGTTCAACCTGTAAAAAAGAATGATGAATTGATGGATGAATATTGAAAAGTATTTTTTTAAATGTTTTTTATTAAATTATTTTTATGGGGGCAGTGAAGGTCGATTTAGGTTTTTTCTCTTTATCTGACTAAAACTCCGCAAGTTTGGTCGGCAACTCCTTCATGGTTATTCAACGACTGAGAAAGTGTGATTTTCAGGGTTTGCTTGCGTTTGTTGGCCACAGAAGAAAAATCCCGGTTTCTGATCTCTGTTATAACTTTCCTAGCGGATATTCGACGTTTCCTATCTGCTCCAAGGAATCAGACCTTCACTATTCCTTTTTAAATTTTACATTAAGCTAATTCTCAAAAATTGTTTAAATTTTAATGTTTTAATTAGAATTCTTTAAAATCCAAATATTTATTAAATTTCTCATTTGTAAATATTTTTGTTTAAAAAAATGTTTTTTTCATTTGTTGAAATTCAAGTTTTATATATTTTTTATTAATATTTTCTCCAACACTAATATATTTTTTAAAGGGTTCTCTTTCTTTTTTATTTGTCTCGTCATTTTTGCTGCGTTGTCATTCGGACGAGCCACGTGTGGCGCTATATGCAAACAACATTTGAGAAATATTATATTCAAACGCCAACTATTCTTATCAAATCAACGGAAAAGTGAGTTTTAATTCTTTAAATTAAAAAAAATTTTTTTGATTCTCTTCAAGGGGGTGGTGGTGGTTAGTAAGCGGCTTACTAACTTACGGGTGTCGTTCTTTTTTTATCAATTTTAATGATAAAAATTCTTTGTCTTTACTTTGCCAAAGTGTTCGGCAAGCTAAATCTATAAGAATTTTCAAAATTTCATTGAAAAAATTTTTCGTTCATGTCGAAATGTCAAAAAATTGATGAAATTTCAATCGATTGAAATTTTTTTAAATTTATTGGATTCTAAATTATGATTTTTCGTGAGTAGAAGTCTTCTACTCACTGATTCTATATGAATTTCCTATAATATCAAAGAAAAAATTTTTTTCGTTCATGTCAAAGTGTCAAAAAATTGATGAAATTTGAATCGATTGAAATTTTTTAAACTTGAATGGAATCAAGTTTTGATGAATATGGAAGGGCTTAATGAAGGCCCTTCTTATTCTATATAAATATATTAGAATTTCAATAAAAAAATTTTTCGTTGATGTCGAAATGTCAAAAAATTGATGAAAATTTCAATCGATCGATATTTTTTAAACTTGATTGGAATCTACAAATTTTATGATTTCTAGAGGGGAAAAAGTTTTTCCCCTCTTATTATATATGAATTTCCTATAATTTCAAAGAAAAAAATTTTTTCGTTCATGTCAAAATGTCAAAAAATTTGATGAAATTTCAATCGATCGAAATTTTTAAACTTGATTGGATTCTACAAATTTTATGATTTCTAGAGGGGAAAAAGTTTTTCCCCTCTTATTATATATGAATTTCCTATAATATCAAAGAAAAAATTTTTTTCGTCAAAATTCAAAATGTCAAAAAATTTGATGAAATTTCAATCGATTGAAATTTTTAAACTTGATTGGATTCTACAAATTTTATGATTTTTGAACGGCCAAAGTGTTCTGCCGACTAATGCAATAAGAATTTTCTAGAATTTCAAAAAAAAATTTTTTTCGTTCATGTCAAAATGTCAAAAAATTGATGCAATTTCAATCGATTGAAATTTATTAAACTTGATTGGATTCTAAATATTTTATGATATTTACTTTCCCAAAGTGTTCGGCAAGCTAATTATATCAATCAACTTTCCCATCTTTTGTTTGCATTTTCTAAAAATTCTAACTTTTAGATATGGGTGCCGATCCTCACGACAACATTGAAAAATTATCAGAAAAAGCTGCACCAAGTGAAAAATACAATGTAGTCTTTGTTCTTGGACCTCCTGGAAGTGGAAAAGGAACGCAATGTCAACGAATTGAAGAGGTTTTTTCTTAAATTTCTTTTTCATTTTTTAAAAATAAACTTTAGACTTATGGCTACATCCATTTGAGTGCCGGTGATTTATTACGTGAAGAACGTCAAAGAAAAGGTTCAGAATATGGAGAACTTATTGAACAACATATTCGTGAAGGAATAATTGTTCCTGTTGAAATAACTTGCAAATTGATTGAAAACGTTTGTTTTTTTTTATTTTTAGAGTTTTTTAAAAATTTCAATTTTTAAAGGCAATGTTGGCACGTTCAGTTTCAGCAAATGGATTTTTAATTGATGGATTTCCACGAAATCAAGACAATTTGGATGGTTGGGATAAAGAAATGAGCGATAAAGCTGTTGTCTTATTTGTTTTGATGTTGCAAGCACCTATTGAAGTTTGTGTTGAGCGTTGTATCAATAGAGGTCAAAATCGTTCTGATGATAATGAGGTTTTTTTAATGTTTTAAAAAATTCAATTTTCTTAACTTTAAAAAGGAATCAATGCGCAAACGTATTGTTGTATACAATGAACAAACACTGCCAATCATCAATCATTTTCGTGCATTAAATCTTGTTGAAGAAGTTGATGGAAGTCGAAGTCCACCAGAAGTATAAATTTTAGAATTGATTCAAATAACTTTTTAAAGGTGTCAGCAGATGTCCACAGGATTTTCCAAAGTTTTGGTATTGCAGAACGTACAGCTTCGGACCTATCAAATTGCTCATCAAAGGAATAAATTGCAAAAAATGGTATTTTTGACTCTTTAAAGGATTGTTGGAGGTTTGGCAATTTACTTTTACTTTTTTTATGGGTTAGAGCTTAAAATATTTTTATTTTACTATTACTATTTTTGTAATCTTTTTTCGTCTTAATTTTTTACTTTCATTTCTGAAAGACTTAATTTTTTTTGTTTCGTATTCGTGATTTAGACAAAATGTGATTTATTATTAAAATTCTGAAAATTAAATCTTTTAAAAGTGATTCTTAAATTATGGGGAAAACGGGGAATATTAAAGAAGGGGGTGGGGGTGTTAACATTTTTTATTTTACATTTTTTTATAAAGGACATTTTGTCCAATATTTTTATTTTTTTTTATATTTTTATTTAAATTCAACTAGGAAAGAATGATTTTCTTTTTTCTTTTGGTCATTTATTGGCCAGCTTTTCATATTTCTATTTTTTCTATTGGGAATTAAATTAATTTGCGCGCTTTCTTTTCATCGCTATTTTAAAAGCATTTCTCTCTTTCTTCTTTTTCTATTAAATTTTGAAAAATTGTGACCATTAGTCATTGGCCAAACAAACACATCTGGCAACAAAAAATCTTTTCTAAACCAATTTTTGTTTGAGAGAAATGTTGCTTCATTAACTTTGCTTTTTTTGACGGATTTTTTGGGTTTTTTTTGTGACTGTCACCAACGGCTATTGTTATTTATCGTCTATTTTTTGTCTATTCTTTTATATTGGTTTGGTGCCAAAAAACCAAATTTTTGTATAATTTTTTTTATTTTTTCTTTAAAAATGGACAATTTGTCCAAAAAAAATTTTTTTCTATTTTTTAATTTTTACGTTTATTTTGCTTCATTTTTTCTTTTTATCTTCGCCTCATTAGTTTAATAGAAATCCTTATTTTTTTATCTTCTTTTGCTAGTAAATCTTCGTGTGTGGTTTATTTAATTTATTTTATTTATAGCTTTTATGAAAATTATTTTTAAACGTTTATTTTATTTTTTAAATATTTTTTCAAGTTTGCAAGGATTTTTTGCTTTTTTAAATTTTTTTTTATTTAAAAGGGATTGTTGTCAACACAAAAGGGTGGTCATTTTTTCTCCAATATTTTTTTTTTGTTTTTTACCAATTTTTTTTGTTATCCCCCTTAAATTCTCCCCCGCTTCATTTCCTTTTATTTGTGTCATTTTTGCATCATTCTTTCATTTTTTTATTCTTCCTTTTGGACAAGAAAATCTTTGTAATGAAGCAAGGCAAAAAGTCCCTTTCTGATGTTTTTATGATGGGGTGGTTAATGACTGCAATAATCTTTTCTTTTTTGTGCTTTTAAAAACATATTTATTGGCTTATTTGAAATGTTTTTTTACTTTTATGAATTTTTATGATTTTTATTTTATGTGAAATTTTTTTTTATTTTTGGGGATTTTTAGAAAATTTTTCTTGAATTTTTACTTAATAAAAAATTTTTTTTCTGATTCAAAAAATCTCCTCCCTTCAATTTTCTGATTTTTAAATTTTAACTTTTCCGTTACCAGAATTTTTAACTTATTAAAAGGATAAATTAAATTCTACTCCATTGGGATGAAAGGCGGGACATAAAGTATAAAAAATCTTCACTTTCTCTTGTTTTTCTATTTTTTATTTTTGTCTATTCCTTTTAACATATTCATATCAACAAAAATAAATTTTGACAAGTTTTTTAGTCAAAATAAATCTCTAGGGTAAAAAAAGCGTGAAAAGACTTTTTACTTTTTTATTTATCTTAATATTAGATTTTTGAATTTATGAGTTACTAGCTATTTTTTATTATTTTTTATTATTTGTTTCTCTAATTTTTTTACTTGCCTGGGATTCTTATGGATTTTTGTGGATTTCCTTTTTTATTTTTTCCCGATTTTATATTAAAATTTTTTTGTGAACTTTTAGCCTCACTTCATTATCTCAAACATTTTTAACATAATTTTTCTAAACATATTTATAAGTTCTTTAGGGAAATTCAATTTTCTCTCTTTCTCAACATCTTTTTGCTAAATTGTAAAAATCTTTTTTGAATTTTGTCTAGATTTTAAATTATTTATTTTTTCAATTTTTTTTTCAGAATTTAAATTATTATTTTTATTTTAAAAATGTATTTAATTATTTTACTAATATTTTTATTCTGTTTGTTTGAAACAAATGCTGAAATGCATTGTTTGGTTGCTAGACCAGGTGTTTTTTTAATTTTTTTGAATTTTGGAATTTTTTTTGAAAATTTTGAATTTTTGCTAATTTTTTCTAAAAGGTCAATAATCATTTTTAAATATTTTTATAAAAATAAAATGGGAAGGGATATCTCTTTAATGCCGTAAAAGTCTTCCTTTAATCCGTGCCAGCCAACTACTAACCTTTTTTTTATGAAAAAAAACTTTGAAAGAAACCCCAAAGGATTTATTTTTATTTTTGACACATTTATATGCTAAAAATGAAAGATTATTTACTAGATATAGATTATAATAAGGAAAAAAGTTTTTGTACTTTTGTGCGTGTTTTGGGCTTTTGGCGAGAAAATAAAAGGTAAAATTTTGGGGGGAAATTTTCCAAATAAAAATTTTTTCTAAAATTTTTTGAAGCTGTTTGAATCTCAAAATCCTTGTAAATCTTTGTCCACTCACTTCCTTCTAGTCTTCTTTTTCTTGGAAAATTTTCTTTGATCTTATTGCAACAAGATTTTAGGCACGAAATCCCCCTCCTCCTCCCTCTCCTTTTCCTCTCTCCAATGGTCAGTAGGCTTAAGTTTTATCATCAAATGTCGGCGAGTTTAAAAAAAAATATATAAGGACATCTAAATGACATAATTCTCATCAAAAATATTTGTCAAGACGAGGAACAAAGAAAAATATATTTTTCGGGTCTCATCTGGTTTTAATAAAAAGAATAAAGAAATTCTTCCAAATATTTTAACAATAAAAAAGGCTTTTTAAATAGAATAAAAGAATAAATTAAAAAAGAGGAAATAATTGAATTTTTAAAAAGAAATTCTTTTGTTTTTGACCATAAAATTTGACAGAAAAATAGAAAAAAAAAGAAAAAAGAAAAAAAATTTTTATGACAAGAAACGAGGAAAGATATAAATATGTGTTTTGATTGTTTTTAGGGGACTTAAATTATTTTTTTAAAATTAATTTAAAAGGTTTTGGATTAATTAGTGAAGTTTGTCCTTTACACACTGTTGCGTGTCGAATTCGGATTGAGGTGAATTTTTTTTGAATTTTAAAAATTAATTTCCCTTATTTTTGAATGAAGAAAGACGCTGTCTCATTTTATGAATATTCTCGTCTCTATGACCGCAACCAATTCGTTTGTGTGCTTAATGGTGAATTTGGTGAGCAAAAAGGTTCTGGATGTGTTAGAAAACGTTCAGGTTATTTTGAAAAAATCTTTATTTTTTTTAATTTTTTAAATTCTGAAGGTCATGTTCGTTGTTGGTGTTTTGGCCGTTCCAATTGTAATACACCAGAAAATTCAAAATTGCTTTATGAAACGTTTATTGGAGGAGATGAGGTTTTTTAATAATATTTTGATTAATTTTCTTTTTTTGAATTTAGAAAAAATTTAATAAAGCTGTTGAACACGTTGATTTTGTTGATTTAAATGATGAAGAGGAGGAGGAAGAGAAAGAAGAAATATTTTTTAAAAATAAAAATGAAGAAAAAATAAATACAACAACACTAACAAATATTAAAAAAGAAGAAGAAAAATTAGATAAAGTTAAAGCAACAAAAACAACAATTTTAATGCCTTTAAAAGGAGAAGGGGACGAAGAAGAAGGAAAAATATTAAAATTAGAAAATGTAAAAAAAAATATTTTTTTTAATTAAAAAAATAATTTTTTTTTTAATTTTTAAAAATTTTTCAAAAGGCCCTTTATGAAGCTTCTGATTGGAAAAAAGCAATGGCAGCGAAAACTGTCCACCACCACCAACAACAAGAAAATCTTCAAAGCAAAGAAAATATTAAATTATTTTCTGAACTTTCTTTTAAATCTACTCAAAAATTGGAAACAAAAATGACAATAAGTACAACACCGAGAACAACGTCAGAAACAACACAAAAATCAACAGAAAAGATTTTAGACAAAACTACAAGATTAACGGCTAAATCAACGTCTGAAGCAGCCCCTGAAGCAGTTCAGGACACAACGCCAAAGACAACGTCAAAAACTTCAAAATCTTCTTTAATTAATCCAAGCACTGTCAAAACAATTTATGACAGTCAAAATAAAGTTCATGTAATTCATGTGAGTGGACGTGATCGTTATGACAATTTACCTGTTGAACAACTACTTGGAAGTCCAGCAATGAGAAGAATAATGGAAGAAGAAAGGGAAAAATTAAAAAATAAGGTTTTAAATTTTTAAAAAAATTTTTGAGTTAAAAAAATTTTTTTTAAAGGTAGAAGATAATTCAGCAGAAGAAGAAGACAATGAAGACGATAATTTGGATGAAGATGAAGAATTGGATGAAGATTGGGAATTTGAGAAGGATAATGATGAAAATGATGATTTTTTAAAGAAAACAAATAAAACAAAAATTACAGAACGTAGAAGCTCTTCGTTAAGGTTTCTAATGTTATTTAAAAAAACAAAGGAAAAGGTGTGTGGGATAAATTGTCACCTTTTGGATTATTTTGGGTTTTAAAATTTTTATTTTTTTTTTGAGAATTTTCCTATTTTCTTTATTATTATTCGAGAGCCTGTTTGAAAATTCTTTTTTCTTGAAATTTTCTACAAAAATATAATTTTAAAAATTCTCATTTTTCAGCAGCACAAAAATTAACGATTCAAAAAATTCACCCAAAAATTTATTAAAAACACGTTTGGAACAACGTCAACGTTCAAAAACATCTTCATTGGAAGACGATGAATTTGAAGAAGAATTAAAAGATTTGGCTGATGAATATTTTGATAGCGCTTTTTTTTCACCTTCAAAAACTTCTGGTTGTGATGAAGGAAAAATTAATTTTAAAAAAATGGTTATTATTTTAATTATTTATTTATTTTTAAGTTTCTAATTTTTTTTTATAGAAAAATTTTTTTCAATTAGCTTTCAAAACTCGCTGTCAATTTATTTTTGGGGGGACTTGCAAAAATCTCACAGGACAGGGAATCATTTTTGTGATTTTATTTTTGTTGAGAATTTTAAAAAAATATTTTTTTTTTGCAAGTCCCTTTGTATTGTAATACCTCAAATTTTCGATCTGAAATTTTTTTTTGAAATTTTTGTATTTTATTTAAAAAATTTTTAATTAATTTTTATATTTTTTAAAATTTTAAGTTTTACCGATTAAATTGAATAAATTGTTTTATTTTTTTTTAATTTTTATTATTTTTTAAATATGTTTCTTTACATTTTTTATCTTTTGACAATTTTTATTTAGGTTTAATGCAAATATAAAACAAAAAAAATATTTATGGGAGAAGTGTTGAAAATATTTTTTGTTTAAAGCGACAGTTGTGTGTTTGTGTTAATCCTTTTTTAAAGGAAAAAAACGATGGGAATCTTGGCCGTAGGCAATTTTGGAAGGATTTGCTTATTTAAAAATGAAAATGGGAAGGTAAACATCATGGCAAGGTTAAAATTTTAGTTTAAAATTTTTTTTAAAGTTATAGGCGAATTTTTAATTAAAATAGGGAATTTTGAAATTAAAGTAAGTTTTATAATAAACTTAATCGAAGTTTCATTAAGTTGAGCAGTGGTAACCTTAAAAATCTAATTTTTTTATTTTTTAAATGTTGTTAGGTAAGTTTTTAAAGTCTTTTCTCTATTCTAATCACGAAAAAATTTTTTAAAATTCATTATTTGGCTAATAAAAATTAAAAAAAGAATTATTATTTATGTACTTCCCTCTTTCTTTTTGATCGATCTTCTCTTTTTTTCGTACTTTAAAAACTTCTTGAAGGTAGTAGCAATTGCTGCCAAAACTCATTTAAAAAGCCCATCATCAATTTATTATTATTAGCTAAAATTGTGGATTTGACATTTTTTTTGTTATTTTTATTATTTTTTCTTCTAAAGAATTTTTTAATGAAAGGATCATTTTACATAATTTTCACATTTTCACACTTAAGGTGTGAAAATTTATTTATTTTTTTGGGGGATCTTTAGGGGTTTTTTGCTTATTTTTAGATTGTTATGAATTTTATTTTTTTTAATTTTTTAAATTTTTAATTTATTTTTCTTATTTTTGACCCCCTCCTCCTTAGCTAGTCTTTTTCACTAATTTTTAAAATATTTTTGCCAATGTTCATTCAATCATAAAAAAAGTCCTTTAAAAGTAATAGCTAAATAGAAACAATTTTTTTCCTCTTAAATAAATATTTTTTTTTTATTTTTCTGGAGGTGTCGACAACACACGCGCCTTCTCCTTTATTCTTTTTTTTTATTTGTCACTTTTTGGCTTTTTATTTTTTCTTAAAAAAAATTTTTTTTTCTTGTGATTTTAAAAATATTCTTTAAATATTTTTTATTTAATTTTCTACTTTCTGTCCTTCATCTTTTTTTTCAAAAGGGAAAAGAGGGTTTTTTAATTAAAAAATGTCTAAAAGTGCGCGATAGCCTAAAGGGGAAAAAAGAAAATATTTATTTGTTTTTGCGAATTTTCTTTTTTTACCAAATAACAAAAAAGAAACGCGCCTTTTCAACATTTTTTTTGACATAATCGACTGAAAATATTTTTTTTTAATTTTTAAAAATTATCTTTAAGAATTTTCCTTTTTTCTTTTATAATTAATAAAGTGGGGTTTTTTTAAATGAAAAGAATTTTTTTGAAGAATTTTAAACAAAAGAAAATAATTTTTTAATAATTGAAGGAACACTTGAACAAACAATTTATTTAATTAATTAAAAAAAATTATTTCGGAAATTAAAATATTAGTTTTCTAACAAAAAAAAGAAGGAAATTGCTTGTTCTTGGTAACATGACGAATTGGCAATTTTTTTCAACAAAAAAAATTTTTCTGGCCAAATATTTAATTAAAATTAATTTAATTTTAAGATGTGCCATATTTTTATTTTAATTAATTATTCTTTTATTATGCAAAACTACTCCAATATTACTAAAACATGAGCAAGTGCAATGCAAATAAATTTATCGTTATTAATAAAACTAAGAAGAATCAACAATTTTACAAATTTGAAGAATTCAACAATAACAGGTTCTTGTTAAAATTTTGGGCATTTTGTGTATTTTTCGCTTTTTGAACCATTTGAAATTTTTGAAGGAATGGGTGTTATTAATTTTTGGCATTTTGTAAATTTGATGTTTTAAAATTTTAGACGTTTTGCAAATTTGACATTTTGTCATTTGGACATTTTGTAAATTCGACATTTTGAAATTTTATTATTTTATTTTTTCCATTTTTAATTGGGACAGTAAAGTCTGAGAAAATTTTTAAAAATAATTTTTAAATTTTCCAGCTAAAAATCTTCCAAAACCTTCTCACTTTGCTTCTCCATTTGAATTGCTTCATTCACTTTTGCTCATCTTTATATTTTTATTTATTTTCAACATTCAAAAGTGCAAATCTTCATCTTTACCTTTGGAAGAAAAAATGGTGGATATTCCTTCAAATAATCTACAAACATTACCAACAACATCAACAAATAATTTAGAAGAATCAGCAAAAAGAATAATTGACAAGGATTGTCTAAAATGTGATTTGCGCTCTTCTTATTGCAAAAGATGGACAAATGGGCAAATTACTTGTGAATGTAGACAGGTGAACAAATTTTAAGTTTTATTATAAGCGTGAAAATTAAAGTTGTAATTATGATCACTTTTGGTTTAGTGCAAGTGGGTTAGATTTGTCTTGTGAGAGGTTCGAGGTTCGAATCCCATTGATCCCAGTACATTTTTCTTATCTTTCTTTTAATTTTTTATGATGGCACTTTCAATCCATTGACTTCAAAAATTTATTTTTTAGGGTTTTCAACGTTCCAAAGTCTCTGGCCGTTGTGTCCAATCACATCCACCTTCCTCCCATCTTCATTCAAGTAGATATGGAGATTTTGCAAAACGTGTTGAACCTTCACATGGTCAAGAGCCATCATCTTCTCTATCTACAGATATTGGAGGTCTAATGTTAAAATATGTAGAACATGAAGGTGATCAACAATGTGTTTTGGGACAGGCTGAAAAACATGCAACAAGGTTATTTTTTGGGCATTTTTTGACTTCTAAACGTTTCTTTTAAAGAATTTTGACTGATCTTCTCAAACGCTATGACCGCAATTTAGTGCCTTCAATAAAAGGAGTGGATGTTGAAATTGAACTACTTATTCAAAAAGTGACAGAAATCAATGAATTACTTTCTTCTTCAAAAATGGATATAATGCTTTCACAAATATGGCATGACCCTGGATTAAATTTTGAGGTTAATTTAGAGGATATTTTTGTTTAGAAATTGAAATTTAGCAAGAAGAAGGTGCTCAATGCCTTACAAATTTGTCATTGTCTCATCGAATGGTATTTTCTTTTTGCTTTTAGTGGGTTAGTTTAGCGAAAGGAATCTTTTATATAGTCTTCTGGAGTAATTAGGGAAACTGTTAATAGATAAGCAAGGGTGCTAGTTTTTTGGGAGCACTCCTTTTTTCACTTACCCAAAGTTTCGCTCGCTTAAACCAAATGAAAGTGAATAAAAGGGGACCCCAACGACACTAAACCTAAACAAGTTGTGTGATTAAAGACTTCCGACGGACCAAATTAGTTGGTTTATCCGGGCATTTGAACATGTTAAGGGGTGTGAATTAGCTGACTTGACTTTTGGCTGGCTTAACCTAACATTGGCTTCAAAATCAATAAACATTTCTTTAAGGTTGACAACTTGTGGATTCCAAATGTTTGTATAGTCAACTCAAAGGCTTCTTTCACTCACTCTTCTCCAACACCAAATATATTTTTAGGTTTGAATTATTTTTGGATTAATGTCTAAAAATCATGCCTTTTTCAGCTATATTTCCCAATGGAACAGTTTGGCTCAATTACAGGATAGCAATTGAATCGCCATGTGAATTTGAATTTACAACATTCCCGGTTTCTTTTTAATTTTTTTTTAAATTTACTTTCTTTTTTTTAAAGATGGACAGAGTAGAATGTACTACAGTATTTGAAAGTTATTCTTTCAACGTGGGGAAAGTCAGACTTCATTGGAAGAGGCAAGGCGTTCCTGTTGAAATATTTGGAAATGTTTGTTTTATTTTCTATGATTTTTTTATTTTTAAAATTTTTCCAGGTCAGTTTGCCAGACTTTCACCTCTCCCATTATCATTATGAAAAAGCTACATTTGAATATCCTGCTGGCGTTTGGGATCAGTTAAACATCAAAATTTATTTCCGCCGCTCTTATGGTTTCTACATTCTTCAAATTTATTTGCCTACGTATTGTATGGTGCTAATTTCATGGATCTCATTCTGGCTTGACAGAAAATCATTGCCTGCAAGGTTTTTATTTTTTTTATTTTTGGTAAATTAAAAAAATAAATTGTTTGATGCCTTGTGGTGGTGGACATGAGGGGTCACAGGTTCGAACCCGCTTGGGGTATTTTTATTTTTTTGCAAGTTTTTATTGTGTGTCTTATAGATTTAGTAGGCCAAACACTTCGGCCCACTAATTATCATAAAATACTTTGATTCTAATAAATTTTAAAAAATTTCAATCGATTGAAATTTCATCAAATTTTTTGACATTTTGACATGAACGAAAAACTTTTTTGATTGAAATTCTAATATATTTATATAGAATAAGAAGGGCCTTCATTAAGCCCTTCCAAATTCATCAAAATTTTAATATTCCATTCAAGTTTAAAAAATTTTGATCGATTGAAATTTCATCAAATTATTTGACGTTTTGACATGAACGAAAAAAATTTTTTCTTTGATATTATAGGAAATTCATATATAATAAGAGGGGAAAAACTTTTTCCCCTCTAGAAATCATAAAATTTGTAGATTCCAATCAATTTTAAAAAATTGCAATCGATTGCAATTTCATTTATTTTTTGACATTTTGAAATGAACGAAAAATTTTTTTTTTTAGAAATTCTAGAAAATTCTTATTGTATTAACCGGCCAAACACTTCGGCCGGTCAAAAATCGTAAAATATTTAGAATCCAATCAATTTTAAAAAATTGCAATCGATTGCAATTTCATTTATTTTTTGACATTTTGAAATGAACGAAAAAATTTTTTTTTTAGAAATTCTAGAAAATTCTTATTGTATTAACCGGCCAAACACTTCGGCCGGTCAAAAATCGTAAAATATTTAGAATCCAATCAATTTTAAAAAATTGCAATCGATTGCAATTTCATTTGTTTTTTGACATTTTGAAATGAACGAAAAAAATTTTTTTTTGAAATTATTGGAAATTAATATAGAATCAGTGAGTAGAAGGCTTCTACTCACGGAAAATCATAAAACATTTAGAATCCAATCAAGTTTTAAAAATTTCAATCGATTGAAATTTCATCAAATTTTTTGACATTTTGAAATGAACGAAAAAAATTTTTTTCTTTGATATTATAGGAAATTCATATATAATAAGAGGGGAAAAACTTTTTCCCCTCTAGAAATCATAAAATTTGTAGATTCCAATAAAATTTTTGAAAAATAAAATTTTTGATTTTTTAAATTTTTTCTTGGAAAATTTTTTTCACTTGAAAAAATTTTTTCTTGGAATCCTAGGAAAATCTTACAGAATCATTGGGCCGAATACTTTGGCCTACCAAATATTATAAAATACTAGCTTTTATTATGTTTTTAGAAATTTCATATTTTAGGTTTCATTTAAAATTTTTTTTTGTGGTTTTGGGGGTCGCGGGTTCGAACCCGCTTGGGGTTTTTTTATTTTTTTTTATTTTTTTGATAAGTTATTATTGTTATTTCAATAGATTTACTTTAAAAACATTTTCTAAAATTTTCTGAAGCCATTTTTATTAATTTTTAGAGTAACACTTGGCGTTTCATCAATTTTGGCATTAACAATGCAATATGCAAATGTTGCTAGAAGTTTGCCTAAAGTATTATTTTTTTTTATATAAATTTTTTTTAAATTTTTAAGGTCAGTTATATTAAAGGAGTTGATTTATTTATGATGGGTTGTGTTGCTTATATATTTTTATCAATTTGTGAATTAGCAATGGTTGGAATTTTGGAAAAGGTTTTCTTTTGATTTTAAAGAATTTTTGATTATTTTTCTTTAAAAGGAAGCAAATGCTGCATCAATGCAACAATTTGAAGATATTGGAGGTGATGGTGGAAGCAGCAGAAGAATGCCAAGTTTTGGAACTAATTTTGCCCGTAGAGCGTTTCAAAAAACTTTTAATGATAAAACAACGGTTTGTTTTTGATTGATTTTAAATTTAGGTTTTGGGTGTTATCTTTATGGGAAAAGAATTGGTTATGGGCTCTAGACCATTTTATGAGTCCAACTGACTTTTATGGTGTCAGACGAACGTTTATGAGTGGGAGACATATTTCTCCTACTTAACGGTAATGTGAGGGGGAGGAGTTGCAGCTCCACCTAAGTTCACTCTTTTGCTGTACAGGCCCTTTCCTTCCATTGGAGAAAGTCTTTTTAATCATTTTTTATTTTTGTAGCTTCATCTTCGTCGATTAGATTCAACAGCAAGTTCAGGATCAACAGCAGTAGCAGCAGCAATTGGTGTTTCTGCAGCAACACCAGGCTCTTCTGATTGGCAAAAACATTTACGTATATCACGTTCTGACAATAATGGTGAAATGTCTACAATATTGATGGGCGGTGGAGGAGGAGAAAGAGGAGGAATTGAAGGGTTTGGATTTTTTGTATTTTTTTGAAAATTTTTAAAAAAAATTTTGCTGTTTTTCTAACATTTTTTCTCTTTTTAATTAACACATATTTAAATTTATTGCAGTACTAATACTAATAACAGCGTCAGTCATCAACTTTTGATGTTGCCACAATATAGAGGTTCTGTTTCTGGCATATTGATTCCAAGGTTTTTATTTAAGTTTTTGAATGTTCTGTGAAGTTTTTGCTGCTTTCTAACATTGATTTAACTTTTCAATGTTTATTTTAAGTTAAATTCTAAAAATTTAACTTTAAAAAATTTGGGGCCTTGGGCGTGTTCGAACCAGGGACCCTCAAGGAAATAAAAATTCTAAGTTTTTGACGAGTAGGCAAGAGAGTTTATTCAAAAACAATTTATTTTTTATTTATAGACGTTCATCAGATCATCCTTTAACTTCAACTATTCAATCAAATGAAGCTGCTGCAATGGTTGCTAGAACATGGATGAAAAGAGCAATGTCTTTAAAACGTCGACGACAACAAAATCCAAAAATTGTAACACCAAAATTATTTAGTAAATGGACAGGAGAAGATTTGGATAGGTTTTTTTTAATTTTACAAAATTTTTAAAAATATCTTTAAATTTTTAGATTTTGTCAAAAATTCTTTCCAATAACTTTTGGTTTATTCAATTTAATTTATTGGATGGTAAGAAGAATATTTTTTAATTTTTTTTTAATAATTTATTTTTTTTTCTAGTATTATACGGCTAGAGCACAAGATTAAAAAAAGGTTTTGTGCATCATGGCTTTTCTAAAATTTTTTTAGAAATTTTGTAAATATTTTTTTTCTTCACCTCATTTTTTAAGAGCTTTGTTGTAAATAAAATTTTACATTTATTTTTTAAATATATTTTTGTATTAATACATTTCATTTGTATAATATACTTATTGATATATGTATTTGATATATTTATTAAAATTGTAAAAAAAATTGGGGGCCTTGAGCGGACTCGAACCAGGGACCCTCGAAAAGGAAAAGACGGAATTTTTTTTCGTAAAAACGACGACAGGACGGGCGCTGTTTTTCATCAGAGTGTTACTCTGATGATTTTAAAAGGTCATTCGAATTGGCTAACTAAAAAAATTTTTTTCAAAGGACGGGCGAAATATCCCCCCTTAATAATTTTTAGTATAAAAACCTTTTAGATTCAGTGCTTTAATTCACTTCAACTGCCAATTTTCTTCTTCGCCAATTTGTGTGCTGCTTCTATTCAAAAATGTCATTGCTTCTACTCCTTGCACTGTTCGCCAATATGTTCTTCAGTCTGGTGGTAGCCTTTCCTTCGTTGTTTGGCAGCACTGTTGAAAGTCAAGGACGAAGGATTGAGAAGCGAGACATCAATTAGTATGACTAAAAATTGTTTTAAATCTAGTTTAACTCTTTTTCAGCTCCTTTTTGACGCATACGGGTCTCCCAGAAGGCGCTGCATTTTGGATGTATATGGCTATTTTTGCGTTGGTCTACTTGATAATGTGAGGTTTTTTAGAAGGAAGACTTTAATTTCATTTATTTTTTTAGAACTGCTTGTATCTATACAATCACCAGCATCTTCTGTCGTCCAAAGAAGGAAGAATATCCTGTCCTCGATGAAAAGGTTTTTTAAAGTCTTTAAAAGTATTTTTTTTTTAATTTTTCTTTGAAGGGCTCGTCGGCTGTCGCTGTCAGATCAAGAGCGGATAACACCACTTCTGCTTCGCTGGATGTGAAAATCGACACGCAATCGGCTGGTGATTATTCTTCATTGACTCGTTCAACTGCTCGTTCAGATACTGGCCGTCTTCCTTCATCTCTGCTGTCACTCAGCGAAAGAGAGGCAAAAGAATTGCGCGAAACGCGTAATCGAATGAAAACAGCCAAAGGAGAATTTGTTTCTGCTCGGCATAGTAGATCCGAATTGCAATTGGTTGAAGAATTGAATGAAGAGCTGAAGGCAACAACAAAGACTGCAAAAACTTCCAAATGGACGCCACAATCGAGTACGGAAAGTAAAGGAACTACAAGCACATCAACTTCAGGAGAAGGTTTTTCTTTTGATTTTTTGAATTTTTATGTTTTTTTAACTTTATATTTTTTTAGAAGAAACTTCTAAAACTTCAACAAGTGGATCTTCTTCAGAAAAAAGCGGTGAAGTCTATGAAATGGGTGATAATAACGCTGATTCTTCGAAATTTGGAAGCGGAAGTGAAAGCGACTCTAATGAACTATCTAAGAAGAGTGAATGATATGTGAAGAAGAAATAGAGAAAAAAAATATATGTGTTGATCTACTGTAATTGTACTCTTGAGTCTTGTCAGCCGTTCAAAACAACGAGAAACTTCTGGAATTTTCTAATTTTGAGACTCAAACAGGTTTTTGGTGTTTTGACTAATTTGTGCTTTTAGTCGTTTTGAACGGATTTAATTTGTAGGATTTCATTCTGATAAAAGTCATAATAAATAAATGTTGCAACACCTAATTTTTAAAAAGTGATTTCATTTCTCATTATTTTTTCTTTGTTGTTTTTCAAGTTCTTATTCTTTGTTTATTTTATTTTACATTAGCTTTTCAGATCTTCTAAACACATCTTTATTGACTAAATTTTCTATTCAAGGATGCGTGCAGTGATTGACTCCGTTGCTCGTTATATCAAGTAAGATGTGGAAATAGGAGATGTTGGGGTTCCAAATAATCGATAGATTGATTACCTGATGTCAATGGCTAAGCGGGTCCCCTCACTCTCACGAGGGGTTTCCTCTTCCTTAAGTCATGGCTAACTGAAGCTTGTCATGACCAGAGCCATGTTCCTCCTCTTCTGATTTAGTAGACTAATAATCTTTTCTTTTTAAGCCCAAAAAAGGTTTGCCTCTTTGACTATGTGGATCGATGTTGCTGCCATTACACGCCTTTGTTATTGACTATCTTTATGCTTGTTACTGGTACAATCGACACTTTTGGAAAACCTATCAATTGTATGGTGCCGAATGAATTCTCAGGTTTTTCTTTATCTTTTCAAGATAATTGCCTCAACTTTTAAGGACCTTGGGCAAGTTTTGTTCATCAATACTGTCATGTGACTGGCACTTATTTGAAAGTACCCTCAAAGACGACAATTCTTCCAACAACTGATGCTGTTGATTATGCTGATGGAAGCGGAACGCCGACAGACTATTTTGATGACACCAAAGAAGAACATATCTATGTCAACTACTACCAATGGGTGCCTTTTCTTCTCATTGGTTTGGCTGTTGGAATGCGTTTACCGCACTTTTTGCTTCGCTTAGGACATTCTAGCTCAGGTTTCTTTTCTCTTACGATATAGTTGAGGGCATTTTCTTTAGCCAATGATTTGTTTTGATGAAAGCTTTTGTTAGTTTTCTCCTATTCTTCAGTTCTTCCCTCCCTAAGACACTTCAAATTTGGAAAGATTTCCCCAGCTTCTTAAAAATGACCTTTTTTCTATTCAGAGTATTTCTTTTGGGGGGGGGGGGGGGGGCCGTAATCATCTTGGGTAACTTCTTGGGGGCCCTTTTGGTAGCCCCTTTTTTTACCATCTTTATCTTATCAATTCATTTTTTAGATGTTGACTTTTCTGTTGTTCATGAAATTTGTGATAAAGTCAAGACTGGACCTGCAGAAATGCGTTTACAACACATTAATGCTGCCGCCAATTATATTTTCCAGGTTTCTTGTTTAAACTTCATTAACTAATTTTTAAAATTTTAAAAGATTGTTAAACATCGTGGAATGCGTGGAATTGGCAATAAAACAATTTTATTTTATACTCTTTTCAAATTGGCAAATTTGTTGATGGTTATTGCTCAAATTTTGCTTCTCAATGTTTTTATTGGATATGAAAATCCTTTCTGGGGCATTACGGTTTTTTAAATTTTTTATTTGATTTTTGATTTAAAAACTGAATAAGTTGGCTTTATAATGTGTTCCAAAGGTTTAAAACGGACAAAGGTTTAAAACGGATCCTTTTTGCCAAAAATGTGAATAATATTTTTTGAATAATATTTTCTCAACTTGCCAACTTACTTTTTTCCAAATTTCAGTTGGCTCGTCAAATCCTAACTCCAATTGAAACAGCAACTTCTCCATCTCAAAATTATTTTGTTTACTTTCCTCGTGTCTGCTATTGCCAATTTCATCGCGACTTTCTTGGATTAGTGCAAGGAGGAATGACTCAAGAAACTCGTTGTACTCTTGGTATTAATATGCTTAATGAAAAGGTTTTTTTTGAATATTTTTTTTTGATTTTTTAATTTAATTATTTTAATTATTGTTTCAAGGTATTCCTCATCCTTTTCTTTTGGTATTATGCACTCCTTGCAATGTCTATCTTTGCTGGTGTGTACTATTCACGTTTGTGGTTTGGTCATGCCTACCAGGCACATTTTGTTTCTGACTTTTTGTCTCTTGTAAATGACCGTGAAATTTTTGGCGATGATGCGACACGAATGACTTTAGGTTTCTTTTTAATGATTTTTAAGTTTTGTTGAGTTGATGGTTAGGCTTAGAGAAGATGTTGGTGGCAACTTTTTTTTATTGGGACGAGTTTCTCCATCATTTTTTTCCTCCTTCCATCATCCGGTCTCCATTAGAGATCGAGCTGGTTCTGGACCAGGGCCAATGGCTGTCCTGCACACAGAGTTCAGACCCATGCATTTTTTGACCTTCCAGGGGTTTTCCAAGGCGTGGGGGTTTTTCCTGGACTACAGGCCCATGTAAAGGAATCAAACAATCCAGGCAACTTTTTAGATCTCGATTTTTATTCTCCATTTCCACTTGAATTTTCAATATCTTTTTTTTTGCAGATAGCCGCAACGTCAAACGTTTCAGCAAAAATATTTTGGGATGTGATGGTCTTTTACTTTTTCACTTTTTGCGCAAAAATTTGGGTGATTTAGTTGCAACAGAAGTTTGTTCTCGTCTTTATCAACTTTTTCAAAATGATTTACAACAGCAACAACGTTGTAATGATGTTAATTCTATTTCGACTACACTTACTGCTAAATAAATTGAAAGGGCAAGGAGTTTGGTATTAATTTACAAAAAATAATTATTTTATGTTAAAATTGATAAGACCTCATTTTTCACAAATTCTTTTTTATTTATTTGGACTTTTAAAAAAAGGAAATTTCTTCTTCGCAAAAAATAAAAATTTTATTTGTTTTTTTTATTTAATTTTTGTTTGAAAAATGTTTTTTTAAACATTTTTATATTTTTTTATTAATTTGTCTTTTCAGCTATTTTTTTTAAAAATTATTTTTTTACCTTCAAAAATATCTTCAAAAAAATATTTTTGGTTATTTATTATTTGGTGATGTGATTGGCAAAAAGAATTTTTACATTATTTTTTTTTTTGATTGGAATATTATTTGGTCAACAATAAAGCTGATATTGGTCTCATATTTATTTTTGGAAAAAATGTTCTTAATCTTTGGAAATTGTACAAAGTTAGTTTTTTATTTTAAATTTTATTTTATTTATTAATTAGGGGGACTTGATCTTATTTTTCTTTTTGGGAAAAAATTTTCTTTTCGAAAGGGTTTTTTGAGAATTCGTTCCCCCCTTAAGCTCGCGCGATTTTTTTTAATGATTCAACTCCATCAATTTTCTGAAAATTTTTTTTTATTCCTTATTTTTAAGAACCTTTTTGCCTCGTTATTCCTACGCGATTTTTTCTCGTTTTTTCTTCCCCATTTGTTTAAAAAAATTTTATAAACCTTTTAATCTACTAATTATGTTAATTAATTTTTTCATTGCATTTTTTTGGTCTGAATTTTTTAGTTTTTTAGATTTATTCTTTCCCTTTTTGGAAACATTTTTTTCTAAATTAATTTGTATTTTTCGGTCATTTGCAGTTTTTATCTTTTTTGGGAAAATTAATCTTTGAGAAATGTAAAAATGAATATGACCTTAATTACACTTAATTTTTTGTTTTTGGAATTTTTTTTTAGGAAATTAATTTATTTTTACAAATGACAAGAAAAATTTTTATTCTCACAAAAAATTAATTTTTTTTATAAAATTAATTTTCTAATTAAATTGTTTGTCTTGCTTTTTAAATTTTATTCACACGAAATTTTTCTCTAAAATTAATTTTCTTTCTTTTTTTTAATTTCGTAGTACTTGATTTTTGTTAAAATTTTCAATAGAAAAAGGTTGCCGCTTGTTACCTTAATTGACCTGTGTCCAAAAAAAACTATAAATTTTTTAGGCTTGGAACTTGACAAGAACTTTTATTTTATTTTATTGAACCAGCGTCATACCTTTCTATATGAAACAATTTAATATTTCCCCTGAAAAAAATTTTTTTTTAATCTAAAAAAAAATCCACAGACACATAAAACTAATGAATTTCTTTTGAAAATATTTTTTTTAAATATAATTGGGAATTATTTCCTTTCTTTTTTTTGTTCTTTGGAATTTGTTTCCTTTATTATTCTATTAATTATTCTTTTTATCAATTTTTTATTATTAATTTTTTGCTCATTTTTATTGATATATTTTTAATTATGTATTGACGAATTCCTATAAACACAAGGAAAAAACCAAAGACTTTCCACACATTTTTTTCCATTTAAAAAAAAATTATTCAAAAATGCAGATGATAATGTGCTTCTTTTGGAATTTCAATAGGAAAAATGAATTTAAAATTTCAAAATTTTGAATTATTATGGAAATCGTCAACATATTTTTTATTATTATTTTTCAACCCAATAAGTCAAGTTTTTTTTAACTTTTTTTTTGTGTTTTCCTTTTTCTTTAAAAAACTCTTCCGTCCCGGGGCAGTTATTTTTGTTTTATACAAACTGATTTGTTCAGGATTTTTTGAAGGTTTTTTGTTTTTTTGCTTGAAAAAAGTTCAAAATACTCATTTTCTTTTAAAAACCCTACAAAACCATCCGTCCATTTTCTCTTTTTTTTTTCTCGCATATTTTATAAAATAAATATTCTCAATAATTCTTTAATTCTTCAAGCAGCCGGCTATTATATGGCCATAAATATATTTTCTTTTTATGTGGTGGAGAGACAGACGCGCTTCTTTTCTTTTTTTCATCCTTTCTTGGCTTACCTTAAAAGCCTCAAAAAAAACCTTTCTTCTACCCTATCCAATATATAAATAAATATACCCAAAAAATTGACAGCCATCGAGAAAGGCTTTTCCTATATTTTTTAATGTATTTTATGTATATTCCTTTCCTTTAGTTTCCTTTCTTTTTTAATTTTTAAAGAAAAAGAAAATTATTTTTTTATGCACGTGCCAAGCGATAAGAAGCACGAAAAAAAATATTTTTTTAGTCATCTTTTTGAAAATACAAAAATTTTTTTTTTCAAATTTTTTTTAAGCTTTTTTTAATTTCTTTTCAATTTGCGTGCTTTTTCTATATTTTTTTTAAATTATTAGCTAGATTACATATTTTCTATTTATTTAATTTTTTCATTAATTTCTAATTTCCGTTTTTTATATTTTTTTACTATTTTCGTATATAATGCCATTTTTCTCTCTTTTTATTTATTTTTTATTTGCCACAACAAAAACATTGATTTTTTCTTTTTTTCTTTTTTCCTTTTTTATTTATTTCCCCTACGGCATTTTTCCACATTTTTTTCTTTTCTCTACGACATGTAAAAATATATATTTTTATTTATTTGTTTCCTGCTTTTAAACTTTAAAAAATAGTTTTTTTTTAAATTTTTTAAGTGCTTATTTTTGATGACGTTTATTTTTGATTTATGGCATGACAAAAAAATGGTTTTTAGAAAAATTGTTTTTTACAGTTTAAATATTTTTCTGTAGAGATTCTTGTGGTACTTTTCGGTTATGCCACCTCCCCTTAAAAATTGTTCAAAATATCATATATAGGGTAATTAAAGGTGCTGATCACGATTATAATGTTTATTCATCAATATAAGAACCCCCTAACCCATAAAGTGGCTAGGGTCTCATAATGGTCAAAATTCAATTTTGTGTTGGTGGAATGTATTCTTTTATCGTTTTTAAAATTTCTTCAAATTCGTCAGCTCCTCTTCGTTTAACATCACTTCTCCAAAGAAGTGATTCTTTAGTATTCCTACAGAAGCCGCCGAAGACCCACTGCTCTGGAAGTGTGCGTCCAGTATTGTTTTTTTATTTAAAAAAAGTATTTATTTTTTTAAAAAACTATTTATTAATTATTTATTTAAAAAAAGTAAAAGTTTGACCATTATGTGTCAGTGGCACTTTCTGGGGTAGGGGGTTGTTATATTGGGAAATAAACACTATAATCGTGATCAGGACCCTTAAATACCCTATATATGACATTTTTAGCATTAATTTAGGGGGAGGTGGCATAACCGAAAAGTACCATTCTTGTTTTTTACTACCTATTTATATTTTTATCGTTTTGTTTTTTATCGTTTTGATATTTACTATTTCGATATTTACCATTTTGATTTTCACGATTTTTATTTTTTACCTTTTTGGCTTTACATTTTTGATTTTTACATTTCGATATTTACCAATTTGATTTTTAATATTTTGAATAATTTTTTTTTCTAAAACCCCGTCCTTGCATTTTATTTTGCAAGGACTTTATAATCCACTTTATTAAATATCCGGAAAGTTTTTATTGCTTCCGGTATATAAATTGTTACTCCTTCAATTGACGCGCGTTAAATTTATTGCCATAAATAATTATAACTTTAAAAAATTTTTTATAAGAAAATTAAATTCTTCTTTCTTTTAATCTGAAATTTAATTATAGTGTTATTTTATTAATTACATTCTCTAAAATTGTTTTTTTTTGTTTCCCAAAATAATACTCATTTTTTTAAAATTTTATTAATTTAATTTTTTTCTGAGAAAAGAATGATAAAAAAATTGAATTGTTGCGCGCATTCTTCCGAATCTTCCATCAGCCAATAAACAATACTATAATTAAAAAAGTTTATCTTGAAGCTTAGTATAATACACTCACTATTTGTTAATTGTTTTTGTTCTTTGCCTTTTTTGACTTTCTATTGACTTATATATATATTTTTTTTCCACAAGACAACATTGTAAGTGGATCCCCCCTTATGTTGTCATTTTTTATAATTTGAATAAATAAAACATTTTTTTGAATGATATACTACTTTTCAATTTTTCTTTTAAATTCTCTTTCTGCATAATTTTTAATTTGTCGAGTCTTTTCATTTTTTCTTAATATTTATATTTTTGTATCTCTCTACATCTCCTTTTAAATCTTTAAAAAATAATTTTTTTTAAATAAAATTACATCATTTAATTTAAAATTTTAATTTATATTTTTAATTTATTTTTTATGAATTTATTTTTGGGCGTGGGAGTGTCTATAATAATTAAAAAAGAATATTTTATTTAAATTTAATAATGAGAAACCCTAAAATTAATTTTTTATTAATTTTTAAATTTATTTTTCAGCAAAATCTTTCATTTTCTTCTACTTAAATTATAATTGTTTGATATTTCTCTTGTTATATTCAACTTATTTTTTATTATGTCGTTGCTGTGTGTAACAGGTTTTTTTTATTTTTTTTAAATTATTTTTTTTTTAATTTTGTAGTGAAGCGTGCTAGATTGCAAGGCTCAATCGGTATTTCATTTTTAAAATTACAAATTTAAATCTGAAGCCTTTTAAATAAAAGTTGTGTATTTTTAAAGTTAAGCAATAAATATGCTTTTTAAAAATTGTTAAAAAAATTGGGGGCCTTGAGCGGACTCGAACCAGGGACCCTCAAGAAGAAGGAGAAAATTGGGGAAATTTAAAGACCTTTTGTTGCTTATTTTTTAGCTATTATATTTTTTAATTTTGTAGAAGATTTTCACTCTTATGTGACTTTAAAACTACAAAATGTTAAATCTACAACAATTGCTGTTAGAGGTGTTCAACCACAATGGGAACAAGAATTTATTTTGTAAAATTATTTTATTTTTTTTTTTAAATTTTTTTTTATTTTTTAAAGTGAAACAAATCGTCTTGATCAAGCCCTTTTTCTTGAATTGTGGAATAAAGGAGTTTTATGGGACAAACTTTTGGGTGTTTGCTTTATGCGTTTACGTGATATTGGTTATTCAAATTCTCCTGGTGCTGGGAAGTGGTTACAAGGTTTTTTGAGGGTTTTCTAAATTTTTAATTGATTTTTAATACTTAAAGTGGATAATGAATTCAAAACTGTAAATGGTGAAATTGTTGGAACTTTACATTCTACTGGTCATTCTGTGCTGGTTGACTGCCGCTTTGAGCTACCTTACGGTAAATTGAAATATTTTTATATTTTTTTTTGAGTTTTTTTGAATTTTTTTTTGAAATTTTAATTTTTTTAAAATCTTTGGTTTTTTAAAAAAAATTTTTGCGTGTTTTTTTGAATTTTTTTTTTGAAATTTTTTCTCCAACTTGAACCAAACTTGAGACCTTCGCTTTTTTAATTTCCCACTTAAAATATAATTTTTTTTTTAATATGCAAAATGAAACTCTATATACTTATATTGCGTGCTACTTTTCAAATATAAATAAAACAAAAGGGTTTGGGGGGAATTTAACAATTTTAGAAAAATAAATTTTTAGAAATATTTTTTTCCCCATTGCAACTCTTGAATATTCATAAATTTTTTTTTTCTCTTTTATCTTTTTTTTTTAGTTTTTTAAAGTCTACTTTTTACCTCAAATATATATTTTAAAAAGTAACAAAAAAAGGTGTGACACTTTTTTTTTAAAAGAACGCTCACAATTGCTTAAAACCTTCTCCAACCTTCTCCTTACCTTCTCCCTCCTTCCCTTATGCCAAAACCTTTTTCTATTGCCCCCAAACTTTTTTATATTTTTGCTACTGTTCGGCGCGCCTTCTCTTTTTTTTTAATAAGTTCCGCTCTTTTGCTTTTCATCGAATTTATATTTTTATAGATTTTATTTTTTTAGTTTTTTTTGTTAGCCACCTTATGGGCAATAAAAATATAAATAAAAAGCAATGCATGCGGAAATTTGGAAGATTGCTGCTCTCTATATTTTTTTATTAAAGAGAAAAAATTTCTTTAAAATTAAGTAAATTCTTTTTTTAAATAAACTTTTAGCGTTTTTTAAAGGCTTAAGAATTTTTTTTTGGATTTTTTTGGTTATTTTTTTTTAATATTTTTTTTTGTATTTTGTGATTTTTTTTTAAATTTTCTTGAATTTTTTCTTAAAACATTTGAATTAATCCAATTCATTTTTAATATATTTTATTTTTCATTATCTTTATATTTTTTCTATTTTTTTCTGTTACATTTTTTCAGCTTTTATGCTTATCCAAAAAAAATGTGTGTATTGCCTCTATTAGTTTATGTGTTTTTATTAGTTTTTGATATTTTTTCTTATACATTAATTTAATTGAAAAATAATTGCAATACATTCTAGGGAAAAAAATTTTTTTTGCAAAAATTAAATTTCTTTAAGTTTTTTCATCAAAATTATTTTTTTTATATTTATATTAGGGGATTGATTTTCTTTCATTTTATAATATTTTTTTATTTTTATTTTGGGATGCAGACATTTTGTCCCAAAATGTCTGCATGCCAAAATAACAATATTTTTACAAAAAAAAATTTTTTAAGCAAAAAAAAACAACAAAAACCCCTTTAAAAAGTATACAAAATGTCTCACCATCGAAATTTTTTTTCTTTGAAATTGCCTTTATTTTTTTTAATTTTTTTTTTTTGCAAAATAAATCAAATAGAACAGCCCAGACTACTTTTACCCGTTAAACTTTTATTTTTCTTTTATTTTTTTTATCTCTCATTCTCACGGGAATTTTTATTTTATGTTTCTATGGAAAATAATGGCTAACTTGCGCGCATTTAATGAATACAAAAAATTGAGTAAAAATGTGAGAACAAACAACAAAATAAATAAAATAATAGATTGCCGTCTCATTTTTTAAAAAGTGCATTTCTTAGATTTTTTTAAATTTTTTTTAAGTTTTAATTTTCCCAGAGACTTAATTGTTTTAAAGACTTTCTGATTTTTAAGAATTTTATTTTTTCTATTTTTTTTTATTTTCTATTTATTTTTCTATTTATTCCAATTATTTTCATACAGCTAAAAATTAAGAAAGATTTATTCACTTTTTCCAATCCACCCTTTTTTTATTTTAACAATCCATCCTTGGTTGTTTGCTCTTTTGGCTCATTTTTCACTATTCTCTCTATAAATAATGCTTTAAGGCGCGAATATATAAAAGCATGTTTTTAATTCTTTGCCTATTTTTTATTGATGTTCTAGCACGCATTTGGCTAAAAACTATCAATTAAAATAAATATAAAATTTTTATTTCCGGTTTGTTTCTGTATGATGTCGTAAGTCAAACCGTCGGAATTTAAAACATAAAAAAAGTTTGACATTTTGGCCCATATTTGGGGTTTGGCATTTTGACGTTATGACATTTTGAGTTTTGGCATTTTGGCGGTTGATATTTTGAGGTTTGACATTTTGACGATTCGACATTACGACACACTCCGATTTTTTTCTAATTTTTACAAATTTCTATTTTTCTCATTTTCTTAATTTTCTCTAGGTGTTGAATCATTTTCTGATGTTCACCAACAATTATTAACTTTTGATTCAAACGACGAACATACACCCTTAACACACTTACCAACACAACAGCAACAATCTCAACAAATATTTCAACAACATTTACATTCTTATGACCAACAAGTTCCTGAACAAAATGTTTCTTCTGACAATTATCAATATCCCAGAGAAGAAACATCAATAGAAATTAGAGGATTAGAAGTTGAAGACGAGGAGGAAGAAGAAACCGAAGAAGAAGAGGGGGAAGAAGAGGAAGAAGAAATTAATCAAAAAGAAGCGGAAATTATTGACTTGGAAGATTACATTGCTGGCGGTGACAGTATTAACCCGCCAGAGAATTTGCTTGTAAACGGCGGAGGAAGGAGAAGAGTCGCTGCAGATCAAAGGGCACAATTATTACATTGTTTGATTTTTAAAAATTTTATTTTTTTTTATTTATTTTAAAATTTGCAGCCGGAATCTCAGAAGATTCTGATTACACTTCCGAAATTTCTTTTCAACCCGGCGCGCATCAGCAACAACATCATCAAGCAAACGCATCAGCACATCAATACGAATCTCAATTGCGTAGGACGATTAATCAACAGCAACAATCTTCAACTTCTAATAGGTTTATTTAATATATTTTTTTAAGCATGAAATTTCTCGTTTTTATGAGAGTTTCGCTGACTTCATTTTTGAGGGTCCTTGTATCTAACAGAAAAAAATTTTTTCTTACAAAAATTTTTTTAGATTTTATATGAAAAGCCTTATAGAATTAATGGGCCGAACACTTCGGCCCACCAAATATCATAAAATTACTAGCTTTTATGATATTTTTAGAAATTTTACATTTTATGGTTTCATGAAAATTTTTGGCATATTGACACAAACCGAAAAAATTTTTTCTTTGAAATTCTAGGAAATTAATATAGAATCAGTGAGTAGAAGACTTCTACTCACGAAAAATCATAAAATTACTAGCTTTTAAAAAGATTTTAGAAATTTCGTTTATTTCATGAAAATTTTGAGAGATTTTTAAAAAAAAAAATTTTTTTTCCTTAATATTCTTTAAGATCCTTATATAATCAATGAGGAAAAACTTTTTCCTCCCTAAATATCATAAAAATCCTCGTTTTTTTGCGTTATTTTTAAACTTTATTTTTAGAGGACCCAGCCATTATTTTCCTTCAACTTCGTCAAATTTTCAATGGAATGTTTCAGAATATCCTCCACAACAATATGTCGCTCCCGTTGAAGATGAAGACTCTCATTATGCTCAACAACAAAGGCATGACAATCAAATGCTGTTTCATCCACATTTAGTCGATAGTAGAAATAGCCCTCCTTCTCCAACACCTCAATATTATGAAGGTTTTTTAGAAATTTAATTTAAAGACATTTTTAATATTTTTAGACCAACACGCTTACTATGACGATCAACAACCACAGTATTATGTTGATAACTTTGACGATGGCCAAACTGATTCAACATTCAATGAAGTCCAAAACATTGACGAAAACTTTTATCATGGCCAAATATCTCCAGTTGCTACTGTTTCTCATATTTCAAGGCTTCAATCTTCTAGAAAAGACAATCACAGAAATGGGCGACAACGTCAGTTTCAAAATGTTGCAGCAGAAGTACTTCCTTCCCCGTCATTTACTTCTTCAGTAGGTGGTGGACGTGCGGGTTTCACTGATAGTCGAAGCAGCAATTCAACAGTGCAACAAGTGAATAGAAGCCGTGCTGGAAATTATTATGATTCTGAATCTGATGGGTTTACATCTACGGGAACAGTACGGGTTTTTTGATAATTTTTTGAATTATTTGTTAAATTCATCTTTTAGGTTGTTCCAGTCAATATTCACGAACTTCCAAATTGGAGAACAACCATCAATCAACAACATCATGGCTTTAATGAAGAACAAGATGTACTTGAAGGAGAGGAAGAAGGAATTGAAGAGGAAGAAGTAGGAGGAGCACCTGAAGATGTTGGAAGATTAAATGAAAGAAGAGAAGTAAATAATGGAAATGGTAATCAACAAATGCCAATAGAAAATAAATCTGACAGAATACCAACTGAACAAGAATTGCTTGCAGAAATGGAAGAATATAAAGCAAAATTGGCTGCTTCTGGAAGGCATTATGATAGTCATCCATTTGGTTTTTTTTTTTTTGAAATAATTTTTTTGAGTTATTTTCCTAAATAAATTGAAGAAATTATTATTTTTTCTATTTATTTATACTTAAAAAACTTTTATTTGCACTTTATGCAAGCGTCTGAAAAAATTTGTTTTTTATGCATTTTTTACTCACTATAAATTTTTCATATTTTTTGCGCACTTTATCAATTTTTATGCATTCAGGCACATTTAACTCAAATGAAGAAGAAAAAGAAAAAAATGCATGGGAAGAGCAGCAAGAAGAAGAAGAAGAGAGTAATATTTCAATGGTGCCTGGCACGTCTACTAATAGAACCTTTTGCTTTTCCTCTGAACAACAACAAAAAAATAAAAAAGGAGAATGGAAAAAAGAAGAAGAAAAAGAAGCTGAATTATTTGACCCAGAGGAGGAGGAGGAGCCACTTTCTTATAATAGTCGGCCGTCTGCGCGCTTATTAGAAAGAAAAGAAAGTGGAAAAAATAATAATAATAATAACGGAAGTCGATTAAAACAACAAGAACAACAAAATCAACAACGTCAACATTCTTCTGGTATTGAAATTGGTGATTCGTCTGAAGCTTTGGCTCATGGAATGGATGAGGATTATGGGGTTTGTTTTTTAAAAGATTTTTGAATTTTAATAAAAAAAAATTTAGATTGGCTATGAGGACCCGCTTCGTGGTCAAGGAGGTTATTACACCCGTTCTGGCCAATTTCCTCACGAGCAGGAGGAAGATGAAATTAATCAGGAATATCAACAAGAATATCATGAGTATGTTTTTATTTATAAATTTATTAAAAAATTTTTTTTTAAAGTTCTCAAATCAATTCTAATGACGACTTAACTTTGGCAAAACAACAAACAACGACTATACTCCCTCCTCGCATTTCCTTATCTTCTGAAAAGGCGCAAGAAGGAAGTAATGAGCGACCTCGAGATTATTTGCAGCTTTGGAAATGGGCTTATAGAGAAGCATGTAAACAAGCAGGAATTACGGTGGGTGGTTTTTTTTTTAATTAATTATCTTTTGTTTTTTAATTTTTATTTTTTTAATTATTTTTTTAAAATAATTGTTGGGTAATTTAAATTGCTGCTACACAATATAACATATTTTAAGTGTTATTTTTAAAATTTTAACTTTAATTATTTTTTTAAACTTTTAATTATTTAATTAATTGCACGGGGTTGTTTTGACTTTTTAAAACCTGAATTATTGTATGGGGTTCATTTTTAATTTTATTCCGCCTGTTTTTCCAACTTGTTTTCTTTTTTTATTAATTCCTCCTATTTTTATTTATGTATTTATTTGTCCCACTTGTTTTTATTTTGAATAATTCCGCCTGCTTCAGAATTGTAATTATTTTTGTTAATTTATTCCGCCTATTTTTTTTTACAAATTGTAAACAAATTACAATTTTATTTAAATATTCATTCCTTAATTATTTATTTTTTATTATTTTTACTTTTTTTCACTTTTTAAAAATTTAATTTTTTTTTGGGAATAAGAGGGGGGGGGAAACATTGTAAACAAATTCCAGCAATATATATTAATTTCAAAGTCAACAAATAGAAAAAATTAATTTCGATTATTTTCTCTTTTATATGGACGTTGAAAATTATCACATTTTCCGTCTATATGACTGAGAAATAATTTTTGTATTTTTTAATTTATTTTTTTTTCTTCTTTATTTCATTATGCAATAAATATTATGCGCGTGCTTAATATATTAAGGAAGAAGAATTTTTTTTTCTTAATTTTTTATTTCTTTATTTTTTTTATTTTTTTCTTTATAATTTATTAAACTTTCCTAGAAAGTTTTTTTTTAATAATGAGAAAAGTTTATAATTTTATTCTCACAAATTTTTTGCATAAATTATATTTTTTAGTCATTTTTATATCCATTTTTTATATCGTGACTTTTATCTATTCAAAATCTTTTAAAAAATCACAAACTCGAAACACTTGGCTATTATGCCAACTTTTTATTTTATTTTTCTCATCATTTTAGCTAAAATATTTTATTTTTCTATTTTCTACTATAAAACGTTAAAAAGATTGCCCCAGAATGCGCGATTTATAAATTATTTATTTTTCCACTTATTGTGAGAAAAGGGAAAATAAATAGCTGTGGTGAAGATGAGAAGAATATATACTATTAAGTGAATTGTGTGGATTTTTTTGGCACATTTTTGGCTTCATCCCACTCTTTTAGAGAAAAAAAAACTTTTAAAAAAGTGCATTTTTATTTCTAAAGCAATTGTTTTTTTTTGCTTTTAAGTAATTATTTAATAAATTTATTTTAATTAAAGGGAATCCTATTTCTTTCTATAATTTTTTTTAAATTGAATTTTTTCTTTATCATTTTTCTATTTTTAAATTTAAAGTATTTCACTTCAAAAAAATTTTTTTTCTTTTTGATTTTTGTTTCTATTTTTATAATTTTTTATTGTTTTATTTTTGAGACTTTGCCCTTTTCTGTTCACATAACACTTTATAAATATTAATTTTGGTTATTGCCCAACAGTGACAAACGATAAAAAAATATGGCCCTAAAGCACGAAATAGAGAAATAACCCTTTGGCAATAATAAAAATGAGAATTTTAAAGAGAATAGGGGAAGAGGTGTTTGGGGGGGGGGGGGGATGGGGACGAACTTTTGTTATTAGTATTTTTGAGTTCTTTTCAAATAAATAAATAAAAAAATTTTTTTAGAGCAACGACCAAAATTAAATGACAAATATATTCTTTTATTTTTATCTATTCTCTAAAATTGTTTTTTTTTATTATTTTTAAAAATCCAGACTTTTTTTTTATTTCCTCAAAGGGCATTATTTTAAGGGAATATTTCTAATTTTATTTTTACTTGGTCTTGGTTTTTTATTAAAAAAATTTTTTTTTCTTTATTTTTCTTTTATTTTTTTTTTATTTTTTCTTTAATTCTTTATATTTTACATAATTTGTTGTTAATTCAACCATCTCAGGAGCGCTTTGTTCTTATAACTTATTTTTACACTTAATTATGTACTTATTCATTTACATGAAAATTTTATTTATCGTCTAATTTGGTAGACAATGTCCTCAATAAATGTTCTTGAACACAGACTAAATTGTGCCCCAACTCATTTTCTTAATTTTACACTTTCTCATATTTTTATGGAAATACTTTAAATATTTTTAGATACTTTAAAAATTCATTTAAGGCTTTCATTAATTTCCTTTTTTTATCATTTTCTTTAAAAATTTGGAGATTTTTTGGGTTTAAACCCGATGACCTCTTACAGCGACTGTTTTTCTTCTAATTGAATGTTTTTTTCTTCTAATTTTTTATCATTTACGTGGTTATTTAAATAATTTTTATTATTCAGAGTTTTTTTATTAACCGAAAAGAAAGAAAAAATATATTCTAAATCTTTACATGTAAAAGTCATTATAATTATAAAATGTAAAAATTAATTTAATTTTGAGGTGTAGCATGATAATAATTTACGAACACACACTAGCAACACTCCTCTCCCTTAAAGCACGTCATTCTTTTATTTTTTTTCTTTTTTTTTTGCTTTTTCTTTTTAAATTTGTATATTTTTAGATTATTTTAATAGAGAGAAAGTTTTCTTTTTTTTTGTTTTTCTGTTGATTATTTTATTTTTTTAATAGAACCCGGGGTTATCAAATATTTTTTTTAAAATAATGATTTTGCCTTAAAAATTCTAATGTCCAAAAGGGTAATTAAAAAAACATTTAGCTGTTCATTAATCCTTTATTTTTTAAAAGAAAAAAATTTTTTTTGTACAAATCTTTAGGCCAAAAATTAAATAAAATATATTTTTTGATAAGATTCCATTTTAATTAAAATCATTATGAATGATGTTTTTATTATTTTTAAGATTCGTCTCAAAAATTACTATGTTCTTTCAAAATAATTTAATTTTCTTTTATTCTTTGAACTCTTAAATAATTATTTTAGAATCATCAAAAAAAACTCTAATTTTCTGAGAAACATGTGCCTTCTTTTTTCATTTTTTTCTTATTTTTGCCCTTTTGTTTTTATTATTTTATTTATTTTTTAATTTTTTTTTCTTTTCTTTTTAATTTTTTCATGTTTCTAATTGGATTTAAAAGGATAAGAATGAATGTAGGAGTAATTTAGTAAAAGTCAAATGAAGAGTCACCAAGGAATTGATAAGATAAATAGTCTTTTTGTAGTGTGGGAAAGGCCAAAATAAAAAAATTAGAGAAGAAAATAAATGCTAAATAAAATACTACTATTAGCAAAAAAATCCATGACTTTTCAAAAAGAGAAAAATAAGGTTTTGTGTTTGTTTGTGCGCTTATATTGAATTGTTTGCTTTTGTTTTTAGTTTTGAAGGCAGATTTTTAAGTTTGTAAATTTTTAGCAGCATTTTTAAAGTTTCTATAATTTTATTCAAATTTTACAATAGAGTTGTAAATCAAGTTTATTTATTTTTTAGTGAAGCATTCCAAGTTTATTTTTTTAGTGAAGCATTCCAAGTTTGTAAACTTAAAAATGCGCGCAAACTTAAAAATTATTTTTGAGTAACACTTTAAATGGGAAACATTTTCCTGTTTCATTTTTGCCTTTTTTTTTTATTTTTTAAAAACAAAAGAATTAATTTTTTGGTTTTATTTCCCACACATATTAAAAAAGGAACAACTTTAATTTACTTATATTAATATTTACTTTTGGGCATTATTTTTTCTTTTATTTTACCGTTCTACCGGCATATTTTTTCTTATTTTTTTTTTTCTTGTTTTTTCTCATTTTCTTTTTTTAAAAACTCCATCCCATTGTATTAATATCTACATGCTTACACCTACATATATGTATATACTATATCGAGTTTTTTTTTTATAAAATTAGCAAAAATCCCTCTCCTAAAATTAGTCTGGCTACATATCCATAAAAGCGTAAAAAATGTCTTCACCTTATTTTCTTTACATTTTCGCTTTAAAATACGCATGCTTTCTTTTTTTTATTTTTATATTTTTGAAGCATTGTTTTTGAATAATCAGCTTGTTTATAACCTATTTTTAAAAAAATTTTTTAACTTCCAATTTTACTTGTTTTTTAAACTTAAAACCTTCAACATATTAAAAATGCCCATTTTTATGTTTTGCCCGGAAATTGAAAGGAATGCTTTATTATTAGTTATAATTAAAAGAAAAAATTTTTTGAATGCCATTTTTATTACTTTTCACCTGTTCCGTGAAAATTGGCTTTTGTAAAGATTAATTTTTTGCGCAAACAATTTTTTCTCATTATTATTTTTTATTTTTTTTTCTTAATTTTAAATGATTTTTCCCCTTTTTTATTTCTTTATTATTTACTTTAAGAATTTAAATGCTTCTTAAAAAGCATTTCTTTTTTACTCATTGTTTTATACTTTATTTTATTTTTAAATTTTATAATTTATAAATAGCTTTCTTCAAAAAAATTTATTTACAAAATACCTTTATTATTATTCTGGCACACTGTTCTCATCTTCAGTAACTACCCTTTTGTCGACTTCCGCGCTTTTTGGAAGTGGATCCCCTTCCGACCAGAAAAAGCGTTTTGACCCTCCAAATCTTCCAATTCGATATAATTCAAAAGAAGATCCACAGTTTACAGTTACACATATTCCAAAAAATCATCTTCCAAAAGATCATCTTCCAAGGGATTCTTCAGATAAATTTTATCAATGGAAGGAAGAGAAGAAAACGAAGAAGAAAAAGAAACGAATGGAGGAAGAAGAAAAAGAGAAAAAAATGGAAGGGAAAAATGAAATGAGGAGAAATGAAGAAGGAAGGAAAGTTGATGATGAAAAAGAAGAAGAGAATAAACAAGAAGAAAAGAATAAACAATCTCGTTATTTTGCCAACTTTAATGGCACGACTAATTTTAATGAGGAGAGTAATTCAAACAATAATTCATCATTAATTACCCCATGGAAAAATTCTTATTCTTATGTAAATTCTTTTATTACGAGATTATTACCAACAAAACAGGAAATCGAAATATCAACATATCCAACAAAAACATCTTTAATAAGAAATTCTCCAACTAAAACATCAACAGAAACATCTTTATTACCAAAAACACCAACTTTACTTTATTCGACAAAATTCAAAACATCTCCAACAAAAACATCATTAAAAACATGTATATTAGCAAAAACTTCAATTAAAACATCTCCAATAAAAGAGGAAAACAAACAAGGTGGAATCTCAAAAACAATAAATAGACAAACAGCAACAAATGTTTGCCTTCTCGTTGATCCACAAACAAATTTTAGTGGAAAACTAGAAAATGATGAAAGAAACAAAAAGAATAATTTAAGTTTTAGACACGGATTAAGTTCTCGAACAAATGGAAGAAATGTAGAAAATGTAAAGAAACAACAAAAACAACGACAAGAACAACAAATGAAACGTTCAATTGCTACAACTGATTGTTCTCCAAATTTAGAAAAAAGAAGAATTGTGGGATTAGGAAAAAGTTGGGCAAGTTTTAACAATTCACCAAAAAGAGGAGATGTTTTAGTTTTTGCTTCAAAAAAGGATATTTTAACTGAATTGCGTCGTCAACGAATGGAAGCAAAATTAAATGCTACAAGTGTTTATTTGCCTTATTTGGGAAGTGAAACAGAAGAAAAAGAAGATAAAAATCAAAAGAATGAAAATAAAAATTTTAAAAGTAGTAACAGCTTCAACAACAAAAGTTTATTCTTTAGAAGACATCAAACAGTTCAAGCTTCAGAATTTGATTTTATTGCTTCAAAATCCCCATTAAAAATTGAAAAAGAAGCAAACAATCAATTTGTTACTGCAATATGTTCTTCTCCAACAGTCACAATTCTTAAGGATCCAGTTTGTTCATTGAAACAAATTTCTGCTTCAATTGCTGGAACTCAAAATCAAATAGGAAATTGTCATAAAAATGAAGAAAAAACATCAAAAATTATAAAAAATGAAGAAAATAAACATCTGAAGCATCCAAAAGATTTGCAAACATCTTCATTAGGATTTGAAGGAATTAATAAAAATTGTTCAAATTTATTGGTCCCTAACCAGCTACGTCATTGTCATTCTGCAAATATTGTCAGCAATTTATTAACAACGGAAGAGAAGGAAATTGAAGAAATTAAAAGAACAAGAAGTCGAAGAGGTTATTTGATAAGAAAATGTTTTGTAAATGAAGCAAATGGAAATGAAACACGCTTCATTAAATGGGAAACAAACCCTCTACCTAATTCTGCACCTTCCACTTCAAAATTTATTCATCGTAAAATTCCTTTACCATTAAGCACACTTAAATATTTGTCTTCATCCTCTTCTGATTCTAAATCTTCAGCTACACCAATATCTGCTAATTCGTTTCAATCTTATTCGTCCTATTCAAATTCTTTTCAAAAATCATTGCCTTTGATGAGGAGAGGAAGAAGAACTTTAACTTGTGAAGGAAGAGAAATAAATGAAGAAAAAAGAGGAGGAAGTGGAAGAATACTGAGGAGGAAGAAAAAAGGAATAGAAGATCCAACTCATGCATTACTTGCATTTTCCAAGTCTTTTAAAAAAATAAGACGTGTTGAAACATTTGGAAGTGAAAGAAGAAACCTAAAAATAAAAAGTGAAGCAAATAGTAATTTTATTAAAGATGATCCTTCTGAAAAATTGAGGAAAAGGAAGATAAGTCGTTCAATTAGTGCTCCAATAATTGAAATAAAATTGAAAGAAAATAATTTTCAAAATAACAAAATAAATGATGAGAATGTCAAAAATATGTCTTCTCCTAGTCAACAATCACCAAATAAAAAATTAGAAAAATTAAAAAAATTTTCAGAAATCTCTTCAAATGATAAAAATTTTGGCTTGTCTCCTTCCCTTGCTTCTGTTTCTAATAATTCTAATAATTTAAATAATAATTTTCCTCTTCTTCGTCGTCAAGCTATACGAAAAAAACGTTCACTTTCACTTTTGCCTAATGATATTATTAATTTAAAAAATGAAGAAAATTTGAAACAAAATAAATTATTTGATAATAATAAAAAAGTTAAACTTGCTGAAATATATAATATTAGAATGAAAGATGAAGCAAAAGAATTTACTTTTAGTCTTGATAATGCTTTAATAATGGGGGAAAAGGTTTAATTAAAAAATTACAATTTATAAAAAAATTTTATTTAAAAAAAGTTCCATTTTTATAATTACAATTTGTAAAAAGTTTTACAACTTGCTAATTATTAATTTTGAAGCAATTTAAATAAGTGTGTAGCAGCAAGAAAATTATTTTAAGAAATAGAAAATTAAAAAAAAATTTTTTTTGAAAGTTTCAAAAATATTTTCTAATTTTTTTTTAATTTTATAGAGCTCTGTTTTTGATGCTGATGGTCACTTTTTGATGCCTGCTAGTGGTGGTGCGCGTGCTACTGTTGGAAGCGCCTTTTACCGTTCAATCGATGCTATGCCTTCAATGAATGCTTCTTCAACAAAAAAATCTATTCCAGTCAGCGAATTGGTGGGTTTTTGAATTTTTAAATTTAAATCACATAAAAGCCTTTCTATCATTTGGTTCAATTTTTTCTTTTTATTTTTTTTTTAGAAAATCACTAAAATTAAAAAAAAATTTCCAAAAATGGGTTATTCGCTAGAACTCTATTGTTGTTCTTGTTTTGACAATAACTTGACAATAATAAAACTTGAAAGGAATATAAAAAGGGATTTCCGAGTGAAGTTTCTATTGACCCAATCTCTTTCTCTTTAAAAAAATATATTTTTGACCTTAATATTTTTTTTTGAAAATCCGGATTTCGTTCCATTATTAAAATAAATTTATTTTTGCTTCAAAAACATTTTCTAAAAATCCAAAAAATGGAAAATAAAAATTCTGGGAATAAATTTGCCCTAGAAGAATTTTGGTGGTGTTTTTGGTGGTGGAATAATATAGAAGAGTTGAAACAACAACAAGAACAACAATTGTTGTTAAATTGTAATTTACAACAATTTCTTAAGGAAAATTTCTTTCAGGTGCTCAAGGTGAGAAAATGAAGCAAAAACACAAAAATGTTCACGGTTTTGTTTGTTTGTGTTTTTTGTGTTTTCGTGTTTTGTGTGTTGGTAAAAACTTTAACATTAGGTAAATAAACTTGTTGCAAACTTGAAGCAAGTTGTAATTTTTAAGATTGTAAAATTCAAGTTTTACAAATTGTAAAACATGAATTTTTAAGTTGTGAAAATAAACTTGCTGCAAGATAGGAATTTATTTATTTAATTCAAGCTTATTTCCTTGCATGAATTAAATAAATAAAAAAATATGTACACATATTAATTTAATTTTTTTTCGGATATATGAATGAAAAGCACTATAATTAAATTATTATTAACGATTTTCTAGGAAGTCTTTTTTTTCGTTGCACATATTTTTATTTTTTTAAGCTTTTGTTTTGTCTTTTTTTAATTTTTTGTTTTAATGGAAATAAAATTTTATCTTTAATAGACAATGGCAACAAAAAGAACAGCTCTAGCAAATGCAGCAAAAACAACTGTACAAGATTATGAATTGGTGAGAAAACTTAGACTTAAGAAAAGTATTTTTAAAAATTTTTTTAGAAGCAACTAGTCTACCGAAAGTGCCTTCAAGCCCTTATCTACCCAATAAGTGCAACAACTCCACATAATTTTCAAATGACCAATTTTCAAACTCCGACATGGTAAAGAAATTATTTAAAATATCCTTTTTTTAAAATTTAGTTTTAATTCTTTTACAGGTGTTATGAATGTGAAGGTCTTTTGTGGGGGATTGCTCGTCAAGGTTTGCACATTATTTAATACTTTTTTACAATACTTTTTCATAATACAATATTTTTTTGCTTCAGGTCTTCGCTGCACAGAATGCGGCGTAAAAGTACACGATAAATGTCGAGAACTTCTTAGTGCTGATTGTTTACAGAGTATTAAATTTTCCAAATATTTTTTAAATTTATTTTTTAATTTTTTAAAGGAGCAGCTGAAAAGAGTAGCAAACATGGAGAGGGTGATAGAGCCCAAAACTTGATTGCCGTAATTCATGATCGAATGAAAATGCAAGAACGAAACAGACCAGAAATATTTCAACGTATTCAAGAAGCTTTTGGATATAATGAAAATATACAACAAGAAGTAAAAAAATTTAAAAATTTTTTAAATAAAAAATAAATTTTAGACACTACGCGCAGTTAAAGGTTCTATCCTTGAAGGAAGTTCTAAATGGAGTGCAAAAATTCAACTTACTGGTTAGAAAATTTACAAATTACAATTTGTAAAAAAAGTTTATTTTTTTTTAAAGTAATTTGTGCAAAAGGCCTAAGCGGTAAAGACAAAACGGGCAAAAGCGATCCTTATGTTACTGTGCAAGTTGGCAAAGTTAGAAAGAGAACAAGAACAATACATCAAGAATTAAATCCAATATGGAATGAAAAATTTTCTTTGTGAGTTTTAAAAATAAATTTCAAAAAAATAATAAAATAAAAATTAAAAAAATGAAAATTTTTCTAGTGAATGTCACAATTCTACTGATCGAATAAAAGTGCGTGTTTGGGATGAAGACAACGATCTAAAAAGTAAATTGAGGCAAAAATTGACGAGGGAATCTGATGATTTTCTTGGACAAACAATTATTGAAGTGCGAACATTATCTGGTGAAATGGATGTTTGGTATAATTTGGGTGAGTTTTTTAAAACTTTTAATTTATTAAAAATAAACTTGAAGCGAAAAATAAATTCAAAAATTAACTTGAAGCAAGCTCAAACTTAAAAATAAATAAACTTGATGCAAAAAATAAACTTGACAAGAAAATAAACTTGCTGCAAAAATAAATTTAAAAATAAACTTGATGCAAAAAATAAACTTGACAAGAAAATAAACTTGCTGCAAAAATAAATTTAAAAATAAACTTGAAGCAAAAACAAACTTGACAAGAAAATAAACTTGCTGCAAAAATAAATTCAAAAATAAACTTGAAGCAAAAATAAGTTTTAATATTTTTTAATATTTTAGAAAAACGTACTGACAAATCAGTTGTTAGCGGAGCAATTCGCCTCTACATAAAAGTTGATATTAAAGGAGAAGAAAGATTAGCACCATATCATTCACAATATACATGTCTTCATGAACATTTATTTTTGGTTTGAATTTAATTAATTTTTTATTTTTTAATATTTTTGTAGCATCAATATAAAGATGACGATGTTCAATTACCTCAACAACAACAACAAATGATAGCAGCTGATGAAGCTTGGCGGATATATTTTGATGAAGTTGGTCAAATGATTGTTGATGAATTTACTATGCGTTATGGAATAGAACAAATATATCAGGTAAATATATTTTTTGAAGCAAAATTTAAAAATAAACTTGAAGCAAAATAATTTTTTTAATGAACTTGAAGCAAAACTTGAAAAAGATTTTTTAAAAAAACTTGAAGCAAAACTTGAATTAACTAAATAAACTTGAAACAATAAAAATAAAACCTGAAACAAAAACTTGAAACATAAACTTGAAGCAAAATTTAAATTGTTTTTTAAATTAAAACTTGAAATTTTTAAAGGCTATGACACATTTTGCTTGCCTTTGTACAAAATATATGTGTGTTGGTGTTCCTGCTGCATTATCCACATTATTAGCAAATATTAATGCTCATTATGCACATGCTACTGCTACAGTTAGTTTTTTGATTTTTTAAAATTATTTTAATTTATTTTTATTAGCTGCTGTTTCTGCTCCTGATCGTTTCAATGCAACAAACTTTGGTAAAGACAGATTTGTCAAATTGTTGGATCAGCTGCACAATTCCTTGCGGATCGATTTGGGCATGTATCGGGTGGGTGATTTTTATTAAATTTTTTTTCTTATTTTATTATTTTTGAAATTACTAAAAATATTTTTTGGTCTCATCTAATACCGATTCTTCATTACAAACTTCAGCCTGGGGCGGTATCCTTAAATAATCATTGACCAAAACCATTTAAAGTTAATTAAGCTTCTCCATTTCTTTATAATAAAATTCGGGCCACCAGCTAGACTCGAACCTTGCTTAGAGCGAACGCATTACATTTTCTAGGCAAGCGCTCTTCCAACTTAACCAGACTTGCTTTAAGTGAATTTTTTTTATTTTTCTCCTATTTTTTGAATTTTTTCTCTTGTTTTTTTTATTTTTTTCTCTTGAATTTTTGAACTAATTTTTAATTAATTTTTTTATCATTTTTTGTGCATTTTTAAAGCAATTTTTTAATTTTATATAATCATTTTAAATTACTACAATTTTTTAAAACCTTTTTTTTTATATAATTATATTTTCTATTTTAAAGAAATCACGTATTTTTGTATCTAAAAAATTATTTTTGGATTAACAAAGAGAAATCTAAAGCCTTTATTAATTGCTTTAAAAAAGCCTGTTTCTTTCTTTCTTTTTTTCTCATAATTCTCAATTTTTTTTCTTTTTTTTTTTCAAAATTTTCTAAAAATAGAAGACTAGAGTAATTTTTGGAAATTTTGAGCTTAAATGATTTAAAAAAGGCTAAATTTCGCTTAAAAATTTCTTTAAAAGTTGCAAAAATTTTAGAAAAATATTTTTTATACAATTTATTTATTACCAGAAATCTCCCAAAAAATTTGCTTATTTTTATTTTTTTTTTCTAAAAATTACTTTACTTTTATCCATGCCTAAGGGAAAATGGAAAAATTGCCAATAAAAACTAAAATTTACTAATTGTTTTTTTTCTGTTTTTTTAGTTGTTTAACCTCTTTCCTTCCAGCTGGGATCTCCCTCCATTTTTTCTATTAATGAGTAAAATTATTAAATGGGTCTTTTTCCATTTTTCCTTTTACTCATTTAAGTCTCTGATTGTCTAATGAATGTATCTGTTCAAATAAAATTATTATAGTTCCTCTTTTTAACCCGCGACTTGTTCTGTCTGCGCTTGGACCAGCCAATAAAAAATTTAAATTGTTAATCTCTAAAAATAGCCCTCAAATTTTAAAATGCATATAAAAAAATTTTCTATTCATAAATAAGTAAATTTGGCAACATTTTTAATATATCCTTTCCCTTTTTACTAATTTAAAATTATTTTTTTATATCTACTATTTTTTTTAGCTTTATTTTAAAAGTATTGAAGCATTAAAAAACTCATTAAATTAAAAAAAAACAAAAAGAGAAAACAAAAAATATTTTTTTAGAATTTTTTGAATTATAACTGTTTAATAAAGCTAAAAATGGCTTTTGACCTAAATTTAAAAAAATTATTTTTAAATTTCTCCTTTTTCCTTTATATTTAGTTTTTTTATTCTTTTGCTCAGCGGGGAGGTTTTTTTAAAAAAAGTTTTTCTAAAAAATCTTGGCATTTTTAGCCTTTTGTTTGACATGAATATATTGTATTTTAAAAATTATTATCGTCAAACACTATTTTTGGATTATTTAAAAATGCTAAAAAATTATATTTTTTTTAAAATAACTAAAATATTTATTTTTATTTTTTTTCTTTAATTTTAATTTTTTTAAATTTTTACTTTTTTTAAATTTATATTTTCCTTTATTTTTAATTTTTCTTTGATTTTTCTTAATTTTTTTTTTTTTTGTAATTTTTACTTTTTTTTTTTTAAATTTTTAATTTTTCTTTAATTTTTTATTTTTGCCAATTTTAAATTAATTCTGTCATTTTCTGATTATTTTGTCATTAGAATACTTTCATAAGGACACCCTCCAATGCTTTCCAGCCAGAGGTATGGATATCTCAATTCTCGCGCACCTTTACTTTTTTAATCCTTTGCTTTTACATTTTTTACACTCTAACTATGTCTCAAACGATTTTTTAAATCCGTATAGGAGGGATGTGAATTTTAATATAAGTAAAGGATTAAATAAAACTGACGGCGGCAACATCAACACATTTTTACTATTTTGCCAATATTTTTTTTTCTAATTATTTCTTCATTTTTTGAGCTCTTTTTTAAATATATTTTCTGTTTATATTTTTTATTGACAAAATATTTTGTATTTTTTAAGTCTTTTAATACGCGCAGAAGACGTTAAATTTATTAAAAAATTTTCTAAAGGATTATCATCACTATTTTTTTCTTAAATTTAAGCGAATATTTGAATTAATGCAAAAATTATTTTAAACTAAGAAAAAAAAATTAAATTTTACCTCATTTCATATTTTCTTTTTCATTTTTACAATTAAAATTATTTTTACATTTTATTTGGGATAGGAAGTTGGCTATATACATACTATTACATTTATTCATTTATCAAATATTACAAAGTACATATACAAACATAAATATTGTCTTTTATTAGAAAAATCCTTTTATTATTTTTTATTATTTTTTCCCAAGGGATTATTAGTAACTTATTTTTTTTTATAATTATAGATTTTTAAAAATAATTTTTTCTTTTTAAAGAATTTTTTTTTTATTTGTATCAATTTTTTCATTTTACCCAAATCCTTTGCCCTTCCATTATCGGAAAAATGTTTTTCCCCAAAACAATTTAATTATACAAAAAATGGCGCTTAAAATGTGGCGGGCGACGCTTTACAAATTAATAAAAAATAAAAAAAGAGAAAAGTGCAAATCTGGTAAAAATAAAGAAATAAATGCAAATGAGAAATTTGGAAAAATAAGTTTACAAATCCCAATGGTTTATGAGGGTGTTTTTTTTTAAAAAGAAAAGCTTTACAAAATTAAAAAAAATAAAAGAAGAAGATTGCATTCTTGCAGCGTTGATTAATCCTTTTTTTGTTGTTAATTTAAAAATTCTTTTCATTCTTTTTGCTTCATTTGCGTTTTTGCTGCAAAAAATAGAAAAATTTTAAAAACAAATTCTTAATTTATTTTTTTTTACAAATTCTGAAACAAATTTTTGTTCTTTATTTGTGTTCTTTCTTTATTTGTAATTTTTCTACAATTTCTGATTTTTGTATTTTCATCTTTTGGTGTTTTAATTTTAATTTATTCTGATTTTTGTATTTTATTTACAATAACCTAATTCTGATTTTTTGTATTCTCATATTTGTATTTTATATATTTTACAAATTCTGATTTTTGTATTTTAGATACTTTACTTTACTAATTCTGTTTTTGTAATTACATTTACAAACTTACAAATTCTGATTTTTAAATGTATTTCTACCTTTACAATTTTTTTAATTTTTGTATTTTACAAATTCTGATTTCAGAATAATTTTAACATTTAAAATACAAAAATGCTCACAGTTCCAAACGCCCATCCCCCACCAATGCGAAAATGTTCATGGCGTCGTCGTACAACTTCTAGAAAAAGACGCACTTTAAGTGCCCGACGTCATTCTAGTCCAGCAGCGCCAGGAGCATTTGGAAATGCAATTGAGCGAGTTTGTGAAAAATTAGTTGGATTATTTAGTGCGCCTAGTGGTGGAATATCACCCTTACAACAAAAGGTATTGGAAGGGAATTGAGGGGAAAAAATAAAAAAAAATAAAAAAGTAAGAGAAGAATGTAGTAGATGAGACAGAAAATACTAAAAAAAATTTTATTTTTTGATTTAAAAAATTTTAAAAAATAAAAATTTTTTTAAATTTTTTATTTTACAGAAATACTTCCCAGCCTCTAATTTTGCCAAATTGCGTGACTTAAAATCTACAGTTGATTTGCTCACTTCAATCACTTTTTTTCGAATGAAGGTAAATTAATTAAATTTTTTTAAAAATCATGTTTTGAATTAAAAAAAATTTTTTTAAAGGTTCTTGAATTGGCTAGTCCCCCACGTGCATCAAATGTTGTTCGTGAATGTGCCAAGGCTTGTATGGAGGTGTGGTTATTTTTTAAATTTTAATTTTTTAATTAATTTTTTAATATTAAATGAGTCATTTGGGATTGCCTAAAAATTAATCTTAAAAATTTTTTTTATTTTTTTTGAAATATTTTCACCCTTTTAATTCATTAAATATGAAAAGATTTAAAAAAGAAATATTTAAATAGGTGTGAGTTATTTAAGAAATGGTGGTAACCTTTAATTTTCCATGCATTTATTATTTCTGGAAGGCTTAAATGTTTTAAAAACAAAAATATTTTTGTTTTTATTTTTAAATTCACTTCCTTTTCTATTTTTATTTTTAATTTTAATTTTTTTTTAATTTTTTTTTTTAATTTTTAATATTTTTATTTTTTATTAAATATATTTTAAAATTATTTTTTACAAGTAAGATTTAATAAAACCCCAAAAATTAAAAGATATTTATTTTAGACCATTTTCTTCTATTTTTAGCCAAATTTTTTTTTTGAAAAATTCTCCTAATTTAGCTAACATTTTTTAGAAACTTTAAAAAAAATTTTTTTTTATTATTTTTTTATCTTGATTCCAATCTAACTTTAAACACAAATTTTATCCATTTTTAATATTCTTTTTATATAAATATTCCATCCATTTCCTTTTTCTTCTTCTTTTTTGGTTAGTTTTGAGAAAGAGTTCTTCCCTTCATTATCAACTTTATATAAACACTTCCAAAAAAAACTTTAACCAATAACACAAAAAAATGTTCGTTTCCCTTTTTTATAAAAATTTTTTTTAGAATTTTTATAACAAGTTCCCTTTTCCTTAATTTTTTTATTTTTATTTTTTGGTATTCAAAATATCATTTTTATTTTTTTTTTATTTTTAAAATTTTTTTAAGAAAAAAGGATGTCTTAATTCTCTTTATCCTCCTACTCGTTTTTTGACTTTTTCTCATTTTTCTTATTCTTATTTTTTGAATGGGATTGAAAATTAGTGTAAAATATAACGTCAATCTGTTCGCTAATTTGGATTTTTTTTTTAGATTTTTAAAAAATGGTAGAAAAGTTTTTTTTTCTTTCTTAAAGGGCTTCTCTCGGATTCTCTCTCTCATATTTCATAAATTTCTTAAATGAGACTTTCTTTTTTATTAAAATAAAAAAATTGTCAATTTAAAGTGCTAAATAGCTAGATTCTTAGAGGGTTTCCTTTTCAGTTTTTCATTTTTCGTGTTTCATATTTAGAATATTTGGTATTTAATAAAAATATTTTTTTTACTATTTTAGATAATTAAAAAAATATTTTTAATATTTTTAATTTTATTTTTTAAAAGCTTTTTAAGAATGTTAATTAAGCCTTACTCTAAAATAAATATTAAAAATTTTAAAAAATTGCCTTAAAATCCTTTTTAATTAAATATAGTTTTGATTTTTAAATTTAATTTTCTTTTTATTTTTCAGACAACATACCATCTAATGTTTGACACTTGCTGCGAAAAATGCGAGCCCACAGATGAATCAGTAAAATTCTGGTCTGATTTTATTGACTATATGCTTGGTGTTATTGATGAAGATAGAAATGTCTACACCCCTGTATTGAATCAATTTCCACAAGAATTAAATAGTAAAAAATTTAAAAATGATTTTTTAGATGATTTTTCTTAATTTGAATTTTTTAGTTGGCCAACTATCAGCAGCAACTCTTTGGAATTTATACAAAACTGATTTGAAGGATGCTCTTATGGGTGTGTATTTAAATTTTTTTAATTAATTTTTTTAAATTTTTTTTTAATTTTTAATTTATTTTTAATCTTTTTAAAATTAAAAAAATTTTTTTTTTAATTTTTAAAATTTTTTTCTTTATTTTTCTTTATTTTGTTTTTAATTTATTTTTAATTAAATTAAAAAATATTTCTTTTAGAACATGCAAAGACTAAACGCTGCAAAACACCGGATTATATGGTAGAATTTAATTAATATTTATTTTTTAATTTAAAAATAATTTTTTAATTTTAATTAAATTAATTTTATATTTTTGCAGAATCTCTACTTTAAAGTCAAACATTTTTATTCAATGTATGTTGCAGAATTGCCTCAATATCGTGAGAGTATACCAGAATTTCCTGAGTGAGTTTTTTTTATTTTTAATCAAATAATCAGAATTTGTAAAATTGAGTAATAGAATTTGTAAAATACAAAATTACAATTCAAAATACAAAAATCAGAATTTTCGTTGTATTTTATGAAAAATTAAAAATCAGAATTTGTAAAATATAAAATACAATTTAAAAGCAGAATTTGGAAAATTGTATTTTTTTTGTATTTTCTGATTCAAATAAATTGAATAAATAAATAATTTAATTTTACAATTAAATTAAAATACTAAAAAAGGCAACATTTTTACATAGACAGAAATTTAATAAATTTATATTTCTAAAAATAAACATTTTACAAATTCTATTTACTTTCTAAACATTTTTTTTAAAAATGGGTTTTACTCCAATTGAGTGGAAAGGAAGTGTACCTTTTTTTAATATTAATTTTATTTCGCTTTTTTGAATGGATTGAGGGATGCTTTTATCGAAAAAAAGCTTTTTTAAAAATTAAATGAATATATTCTTCCGTTTTATTTATTTTATTCATTAAAAGATTAGTTCATAGAATTATTTTTAAAAATAAAAAGGTAGTATAAATAAGGAAGGTATTTGAGATAAAATTAAAAAAAAATATTTTGATTTTTAAAAAATTTTTAAATTTTAAATCCTGTTAAACTCCCTTCAAACAAATTATTTTTTTTTTTAAATAGGTGGTTTGTTCCATTCGTAATGGATTGGCTTAACGAAAATGACGAACATTCTATGGTGAGAAAAATTTTTTAATTTTTAAATTTTTTATGAAAATATACTCTCAAAATACTCTAAAATAAATTTAAAAAAATATTTTTAATTTTTAGGATATATTACGCAATGCTTACAACCGTGATAAAACAGACAATTTCCCTCAAACATCAGAACATACAAAATTCAGTAATTCTGTGGTTGATGTTTTTACTCAATTAAATGAAGCACTTAAAGTTTTAAAACAAGTAAGAGAAATTTTTAAAAATTAAAAAAAAATTTTTTTAATAATTTAGATGGATTGTCCAAACCCTGAAGTTTGTGTTGATATGATGCGTAGATTTGCTACAACTTTAAATAAAGTTTTACTTGCATATTCTGATATGGTACAAAAAGATTTTAGCAAATATATAGAGAGTGAGAAATTGGCGTGTATATTAATGAATAATGTGCAGCAACTTAGGTAAGAGAAAAATAAGTTTGTAAAAACTTTTACAATTAAAAATCAGAATTATTAGAATATTACAAATCAGAATACAATAGAAAACTGTAATTTGTATTTAAAAATCAGAATATTAATTAACTGTATTTTTGTATTTTCTCTTTTGTATTAAATTACAAATTCTGATTTTATTCTTTTGTATTTTAAATAATTACAAATCTCTTTTGTATTTCAGATTACAAATTCTGATTTTTAAATTGTATTTCAGATTGTAATTAAACTTTTCTTTATTTTAGAGTCCAGTTAGAAAAAATATATGAAAATATGGGTGGTACGCAACTCGACCCTGATTCCAATCGTGTATTAAATAGTTTACAAAAGAAGTTAAATACAGTTTTGGATCGTCTTTCTGGCCAGTTTGTTGCAAGTTTAGAATCTGGTATTCAAGAACAGATGAGCAGACTTGGAGTTTTGTTGGCTAAAATTAAAGGACCTCAACAACAAAGAAGTCAAATGGGTGGGGAGGTGAATAAAATTTTTTTTTTGGAATTTTTGCAAATTTTTGAAAATTCAAAAAATTAATTTTAAAAAAATTTTTAAAATTTTTTTAATTAAAAAAATAAAAAAAATTTTGTTTTGGAATTTTCTAAAATTAAATTTTTAAAGGTTGATATGGTACTTGAACCTTTAATGAATTTATTGGAACGTTCTTTACAACGATATGCACAGCAATGTGAAAAAACTGTTTTAAAATATATTCTAAAGGTGAAAGATTAAATATTCGTTTAAAAATAATTTTTTAATCTCTTCAGGAATTATGGAGAATAACAATAATTTCAATGGAAAAACAAGTTGTATTACCCCCATTGGGTGGTTCATCTACAGCTCCTTTATTAAAACACGCTTTGCCTAGTGCCAATAAAATTGGGGGAGTTACAAAATTAATGTTACAACACACAACACATTTAAAAGAAACTAGTGGAAATACGGGAGGTGCCGGAAATGTTGGTTTAAGAGGAGGAATGCATTCAGTTAAAGAAATGATGGATGCGGCACGTGATAATTCTGAACGTTCATTAACTCCTAGACAATGTGGATTACTTGATGTTGCTTTGGATGCGATAAAAGAGGTAGAGTTTAAATAAAAAAAATTTTTTTTTACAAATCAGAATTATAAATCGGAATCTCATTTTAGTCCCCACAGTACACCTCGTCCCGGGGCTCTTTTTTGTTCCATAACTTTTTTAGTTTTCAATCATTTGGAATCAATCATATATCAATCGAGAGCTCTTGAGCTGCGGGTTCTTTTTCCTATCCTTTTTCCTATTTTCCTATTGCCATAAAAAGTTACAGACGTTTAAATATTGAAAATCACGATTGTCTGAACTTAAGAGCTTGTAGCTTTTTACATAATAATCAGATCTGGTCAGTTTCTCTTGTAAAAGAATCGGGACATCCAGGGCTTTCGAATGATATAAAATTTATCCGTAATAGTTCAAAACTGGAAAAGTTATGTACCAAAAATGGCCCAGGGACTTAACCGAGCGACTACAAAAATCTATTAAAAATACTATTAAAAATACAATTTTATTTTTTTTCAGTGCTTCCACGCAAGCGGTCAAGGACTCAAAAAATCATTCTTTGAAAAATCCCCAGAATTACAATCATTAAAATATGCCCTTTCATTGTATACACAAACAACAGAACAATTAATTCGAACATTTATATCAACACAAAAACAACAAGATTTACCTTCACAAGATCAACCAGTTGGTGAAGTTAGTGTACAAGTTGATTTATTTAATCACCCACATACTGGTGAACAAAAAATTACTGTTAAAGGTAAAAAATTTGATTTTTTCGAGTCAAAAAAATGTTTTTTTTTAATAATTTTCAGTCATTGCTGCCAACGATCTTCGCTGGCAAATTAGTGGTTCTGGAACATTCAAACCTTTTGTAGAGGTTCATTTAGTTGGCCCCCATTTGGCTGATAAAAAGCGTAAAATGGCTACTAAATCACAATCAAACACTTGGACACCTAAATTCAATGAAACAATGCATTTGTGAGTTTTTGTGTTTTCTCTAAAAATACTTAATGAAATTACAAATTCTGGTTTAAGAAAAATACAAAATTTTACTTTTACTCTTTTGTAATAAAAATTTAATAAAACACTAAAAATACAAATCCCCTTAATTTTAAATTACAATTACAAATTCTGATTTTAATTGTGTTTTATGAAAAATACAAAATTGTATTTTTCCTACAATAATTCAGATTTTACTAAAAACACAAAAATATAAATTCTCTTAAATTACAATTTACAAATTCTGATTTTAATTAATTTTTCAGCTTTATTGGCAATGAAGGAGAGCCTGAACACTACGAATTAATGTTTCAAGTGAAAGATTATTGCTTTGCCCGTGAAGATCGTATTGTTGGTGTTGGTGTTTTGCAGCTTTCTCAAGTTCTTGAACAAGGTTCGAAAATAATTTTAGATATCAAATCTAATTTATTCTTAAAGGTTCGTATGCTTGTTGGGTTCAATTGGGCAGACGCTTGTATATTGATGAAACTGGCCTTATTCTTTTAAGAATCCTTAGTCAGAGACAAAATGACGAAATTGCCAAAGAATTTGTTCGCCTTAAAACTGAGTGCCGTGTGAGTTTTAAACAAAATTTTGAATTAAATAAAATGAATTATAATAAAACGCCAAAAGAGTTTCATCGAAAGTCTCAGTCAGAGCTCTTTTTTGGTGCATAACTTTTTTGTTTTTCAACCAATCTTGCCAATTCTTATATCAATCGAAAGCTCTAGTTCTGGAGATCCTTTTTCCTTGTGGGATCAATTTTTTCTGACCATCCTTTAAAAAGTTATTGATAGATAACTATCGAAAATCACGATTGTCCACACTTAACAGCCTGAAACTTTTTATAGAATGATCGGACCTGATCAGTCTCATTGGGAAAAAGAATAAGCACATCCAGAGCCTTCGATTGATATAAGAATTGTTAAGAATAATTAAAATCCAGAAAAGTTACGATCCAAAAACTAGCTTAGAAACCATATTTCAGTGAGACTCTAATTCCTTTAAATTTTATTTTACAAATCAGAATTTTAATTAATTAAATTTTATTTTTAGTTTGAAACAGAAGGTCAAGGATTAGCTAACTCTGCTTCTTCGCAAAGACTTGTCGGTCGTTAAACATTTTGTGATTTTTTTCTTTCACTGGTCAATCGTCCAATCATGTAATAATTAATTAGAGACTGATCTCGCCCTTCCAATTATTTGTGCCTTTCCCCACAGCTCAACAAATTTTATTATCATTTATTCATTGTATTTTATATATTTTATTTGATAAATATTTTTTAAGTTTTTTCTATTCTTTCGTTTCCCTTTTGTTGCAAAAACGACAAAATGTCTCATTTCCCCAAAAACGACAAAATGCCAAAATTCTTCAAAAACGACAAAATGCCAAAATTCCCCAAAAACGACAAAATCTAAAAATTGTCTAGAGGTATATTTTGGGTTGGCATTTTAATGATTTTTACCTTAACTTCAAACTCATTTTTCTTTCTTGGAAATTACAGGAATGGAACAAATTATACCTCATTCGACTCGCCTCGACGAGTTCTATCCAATGATACCAAAATTGGATTAAAAGGATTAGTTTAAAAATTTGACTATTTATGTTCTAGATACCGTAGTCTCGAATTTTTAAAGCTCACTAAAATATTCCAATTTTGGTATCATTGGATAGAACTCGTCGAGGCGAGTCGAATGAGCTATCATTTGTTCCATTTATATGAGTTATAAAAAAAGAAAAATGCGTTTGAAGTTAATTGCAAAGTCCACAAATAACATTTTCTCTAACTACACTATTTCTCATTAGTCCACTTTTAATTATTCAGTAATGTGCGCAAAAAACGCAAATTTATTAAATCTCTTAAAAATAACGCAGAATCAATTGGCAAGACTCTATTACTCCGTTTTGGGACAAAAAGTTACAAAATGCCAAATTACGGTAATGTCGCTGGAAAAAACTTAATTTGTTGGGATTGTGCGGCGCGGTAGCGACGATATGACCCGCGCGGAGAATTTCGGGAGCCTTCAAAATTACAGAGCCGAGACAAGCGGCTAGACCCAGAACTTATGATGGGCGTTCGGGCCGAAAATTCAAATATGCCTAAGGACGGCAAATACCAGCAAGAAATTGAACAAACAAAATTAAATACTTTATTAGAGACCTTAAACTTGGGTAATTAAACCGAACAAAAAATATGTGGTAAAAAATAGGAAATGCTTATAGGCCAAAAAAAGATAAATAGAGAAGGCCTTAGTGGTAAAATAAATGAAAAGCAATAAAAAGCTTATTAAAAGAGGCCTTAAATGATAAAAGAAGGAAATGGCCTTAAAGTTGGTAGATAAGTAAAATTTGTCTTTAGGCCTTGTAAGTTTAGAATTTAATGATAAAATGATTAAGGCCTAAAGATTATTGGGTAAAAACCAAAATTATTGGGTAAAAAAAGTGAATTTAAATTAACAGTCTTAGAAATGGCTTTAAGGAGAAAATAAATAAATATTTCACAAAAAGTGGTCAGTAATACACAGGTGCAAAAAAAAGAGAGAAAAAAAAATAGGTCAGATAAAGCCAAGCCAGTGAATGTAGAGAGCAAAAGAGAGGGTGTGGTTTAGAAAAGAAAAACTTAATTGATACAACAGATCAACAAAAAAATGTAAATAAATTTTATCAATTTATCGCTTACGTCGCGCAGCGACAGGTAAGTTTTAAAATTATTAATCCCTCCATTTATAATTTCCGAGTCACCATACTCAAAAGGCCATAACTCAGCCAAAAATGCGAATATCTCCTTGAAATTTTGGGATATCATAGATAATATGTAAACCTATATTGATACAAAAAATAAAGAAATTTTATCTTCTCAAAAGATTTCTATAGGGCTTAGAAGTTTTTAATGAGAAATCTTGAGTAACCATACTCAAAAGGCCATAACTCAGCCATAAATGCTAATATCTCCTTGAAATTCTGGAGTATCTTAGATAAGATGTAAACCTATATTTTACAATTTCAACCTATATTTTACAAACCTATATTTTACAACTTTACAATTTCAAGTCACCTTACTAAAAAGGCCATAACTCAGCCAAAAATGCGAATATTGGGGTAATTTTTTTTTTAAATTTTGGGATATCTTAGATAAGATGAAAACCTATATTGGTACAAAAAATTAGAAAAAGTTATCATCTCGAAAGATTTTTATAGTGCCTAGAAGTTTTTAATGGGAGAATTTTTATAATTACAGGGTAACCAGACTCCAAAGGCAATTGCTCACTCAAATGAACTGATTATAGCTTATCTTTTTGGATATTGTAGACAAGATATTGATCTATCTCTATAATAAAAATTAAGAAGATTCGTCTTCCCAAAATTTTGTTATAGGGCCAGAAGTTTTTATTACAAAAATTTTTTAAATTTAAGAGTCGTCAGACTCTAATGCCAATATCTTCCTTTCTATGCAGACGATCTCCTAGATATTTTGTGATATTGTAGACAAGATATTGATCTATCTTTATGATAAAAATTAAGAAGATTCGTCTTCCCAAAATTTTGTTATAGGGACAGAAGTTTTTATAAATAGTAGAACTTTACAATTTCAAGTCACCTTACTAAAAAGGCCATAACTCAGCCAAAAATGCGAATATTGGGGTAATTGTTTTTTAAAATTTTGGGATATCTTAGATAAGATGTAAATCTATATTGGTACAAAAAACTAGAAAAAGTTATCATCTCGAAAGATTTTTATAGGGCCTAGAAGTTTTTAATGGGAGAATTTTTATAATTCCAGGGTTACCAGACTCTAAAGGCCATATCTCTACCAAATGAACTGATGATAGCTTATCTTTTTGTGATATTGCAGATAATACATAAGGCCATATATATTCAAAAAATTAGGAAGAATTATCGTCTCAAAAGATTTTTATAGTGCCTAGAATTTTATAATGGGATCATTTTTATAATTCCAGGGTCACAGACTCTAAAGGCAATATCCCTGCTAAATGAAATGATGCTAACTTATCTTGTTGTGATACTGTAGCTAAGATATAAATCCATCTATATACAAAAAAGTAGGAAATTTTAATTTCAAATTTTCGATTTTTAGGGGTTTGAAATTGTTATTAGGTTATAGTCAAAATTTCGATGTAACCAGACTCTAACGTCGATATTTCGAAAATTCCTGCTACGATTTTGTTTTAAATTTGGGATACTGTAGTTAAGATATAAATCCATCTATATACAAAAAAGTAGGAAATTTTAATTTCAAATTTTCGATTTTTAGGTGTTTGAAATTTTTATTAGGTTATAGTTAAAATTTAGAGGTAAACCTACTCTAACGTCGATATTTCAAAAATTCCTGCTACGATTTTGTTTTAAATTTGGCGATCACATGTTAGTTTATAGGTGTTTGAAATTTATTATTAGGTTATAGTTAAAATTTTCGAGGTAAACAGACTCTAACGTCAATATCTTGAAAATTCCTCCTACGATTTTATTGTAGATTTGGGATACTGTAGTTAAGACATCCATTAATCTATAGACAAAAAATAAGGAAATTTCACTTTCAAAATTTTGATTTATAGGGGTTTGAAATTTTTATTAGGCCAAAATAGTTAAAATTTTCGAGGTAAACAGACTCTAACGTCAATATCTTGAAAATTCCTCCTACGATTTTATTGTAGATTTGGGATACTGTAGTTAAGACATCCATTAATCTATAGACAAAAAATAAGGAAATTTCACTTTCAAATTTTTGATTTATAGGGGTTTGAAATTTTTATTAGGCCAAAATAGTTAAAATTTTTCGAGGTAAACAGACTCTAACGTCAATATCTTGAAAATTCCTCCTACGATTTTATTGTAGATTTGGGATACTGTAGTTAAGACATCCATTAATCTATAGACAAAAAATAAGGAAATTTCACTTTCAAAATTTTGATTTATAGGGGTTTGAAATTTTTATTAGGCCAAAATAGTTAAAATTTTCGAGGTAAACAGACTCTAACGTCAATATCTTGAAAATTCCTCCTACGATTTTATTGTAGATTTGGGATACTGTAGTTAAGACATCCATTAATCTATAGACAAAAAATAAGGAAATTTCACTTTCAAAATTTTGATTTATAGGGGTTTGAAATTTTTATTAGGCCAAAATAGTTAAAATTTTCGAGGTAAACAGACTCTAACGTCAATATCTTGAAAATTCCTCCTACGATTTTTATTGTAGATTTGGGATACTGTAGTTTAAGACATCCATTAATCTATAGACAAAAAATAAGGAAATTTCACTTTCAAAATTTTGATTTATAGGGGGTTTGAAATTTTTATTAGCCAAAATAGTTAAAATTTTCGAGGTAAACAGACTCTAACGTCAATATCTTGAAAATTCCTCC
>ABLG01000230.1:0-10080 GCA_000172435.1 Meloidogyne hapla | reverse complement strand
TATTTTTTAATTGTTTTTTAAATTATTTGTTGACTTTTTTAAAATTTTATATAAATCTTATTGAATATGTTTTTTTGATTGTTTGTCTAAAACATTTCTTATTTTTTAATTTTCAAAAGTGACAAGGATAGATTTTCCCTTGTCCGATTTAATGTTATTTTTGCGTCTTCCTCCATACCACACCAACTCTGTCGAAATTCAGCGAAGTGCACATGAATAACAGGACAAGAGGGTGGACAAAATTCTGAACTCTTGCCTCTTTCATCAAAGTGCTTCAATTTATTTAAGAAAACTCCTCCAGTAATCCACGCCATTTTTAAGTTATTTCTAAGTTCCCATTGATTAAAAATCCTTGCTTTGTTTTATTGGTTTTTAACACATACATACGTCATCGTTGTTTAATTTTGGGGCCAAACTTCCAATTTGACAAATTTGTTTGCGTTTGGCTTATTGCACATTAACAGAAAAACCCAAATCATCAAAGATAAATAAAGCTTGTCTAAAACAAGACTCTAGTGTAAACAAGACTCTAAATGCTATAACTTTTATCGATTGGCCCCTTTGGCTCTCTGCGTTTCAATCGACACAAGAACAGTTTTGGGGAAAATTCGTCAAATAATTTCTTTAATAAATTTGTATTTAATTGAAAAAGAAGAAAAACCAAATTGCAATTTATTGGCAAATTGTGCAAATTATATAATCAAATTGATGAGAATTCTTGGGGCTGATTGTGGATTTAAAGAATTTAATTTTGGAATGAATCAACAGCGGTAAATTTTTTAAATATTTCCTTTTTAATTTTTTTCAAATTTTTTAGGACATCAGAAAATCACTGTGCGGACAAAGAAGAGATATTGATGCCTTATTTGGAAGCAATGGCAAATTTCCGTGAGGTTGTGAGGAATGATCTTCTTCCTCTTCTTTCTCTTTCCCCCCTGCAAGCAGGTGGCTTCGGCCAACTGCCAGCAGGGGGGTTCTTCTTTCTCTTCCCCCCTGCAAGCAGGTGGCTTCTGCCAACTGCCAGCAGGGGCGATTCTTCTTTCTCTTCTTTCCCCCCTGCAAGCAGGTGGCTTCGGCCAACTGCCAGCAGGGGGGTTCTTCTTTCTCTTTCCCCCCTGCAAGCAGGTGGCTTCGGCCAACTGCCAGCAGGGGGGTTCTTCTTTCTCAACTGGTGGAATCATCAAACAACCACGACAATGAAATTGCACAGGTTTATGATTTTCTCTTGAATAATTCAATGGATCTTTAGTTAATGTTGTTATTTTTATGCCTAAAATGCCTCTATAGGAAGAGTAATCTTGGATTGACCACATATTTAAGACGGCAACACATTAGACCAAGGAGACCCCTAGATTTCTCTCTTCCATAGAATATCCAAATTTGGGTTTAGGGAGATCTTGGTTTAGACATTCTCACATCTATTTTTCTAACTAATCTATCAAATCACTTTTAGTGTGAGGCATATACTGACTGTGATCACTGGGTCAACTTCTTCCTCCATTGTGGAACACTTAGGATTGCTGGGCTAAAGATGTCAAAAAGTCTGAAGAATTTCATCACAATCAAAGATGCTCTTCAAAAATATACAGCAAGACAATTAAGAATTTTGTTTTTAATGCATATTTGGTCTGATGGATTACAGGTTTTTTTTTATTTTTAATAGATAGTTAAATTTTATTTAAAGTGATGCTACAATGGAACACGTCTTACACTTCTTTCTCTTCTTTCCCCTTGCAAGCAGGTGGCGGCTTCTGCCAACTGCCAGCAGGGGGGATTCTTCTTTCTCTTCTTTCCCCCCTGCAAGCAGGTGGCTTCTGCCAACTGCCAGCAGGGGGGATTCTTCTTTCTCTTCTTTCCCCCCTGCAAGCAGGTGGCTTCGGCCAACTGCCAGCAGGGGGTTCTTCTTTCTCTTTCCCCCCTGCAAGCAGGTGGCTTCGGCCAACTGCCAGCAGGGGGGTATTTCTTTCTCTTCTTTCCCCCTGCAAGCAGGTGGCTTCTGCCAACTGCCAGCAGGGGGGGGGGGGCTTCGGCCGGTAGTGCCGTTAAGCCCTTCCCCCCCTGTGACACCAAAGACCCACATGCCTTTTGGCCGTGTGGCAGAATATGTTTCAACGACACCAAATAATTCATCCTCGATGGACTATCAGAACAAATGGTTTATCAGATGCAACGTTGGCTGTGTAAGTTATGCAAATCTTTAATTTTGTTTTCTAATTTTTATTTAAAAGATATTTAATAAAAATTTCAAGTTTATTTGTTAATTTTTTAACCTTTAAAAAATTTTTTTTTGAGTATTTTTGGTAATCTCAGCAAATTTGAGCTTATTAAAATATTAATTTTAAATCATTTTAATGAGACAATATTTTCAATATCAGAAAGATTGCTAATTATAGAGAAGCAAAAGTTCCGTCAACCTCTCTAACTGGATTAACTATTAGCTGCTTGATATTTTATAAGGAGAAGAAAGTTGTTTTAACAGCAGGATGTTTTTAAAAGTAGATTTTCTTTGGAACATTTTTTCTATAATTTTTTGTTGATTTTGGAAAGACTGATTTGTTTGTTGAGAGAAAAACGCGTTTTTATTTATTTTTCTTTTTAATTTATTTTATGTGAATTTTTGGGTTTTGCGCTTTCTTTTTAAGCTTTTTCTCTTTTTTATTTTATTTCTTCCTTCGATTTGCAGCAACTTTTAACAAAAAAAAATAACTCGTCGAAAACTGGTGCTTCTACTAAATTTAACTATGCAAAACTCTTGAAAAATAATTAAAAAGAAAAAGAGAAATTTTCCTCTTTGCTAGCACCAACAACTATTATAATTTATTTATTTAGGTAGAATCAATCAGAAAAAAAAATTAAAAAAAAAAGTTTGAAGGACGTTAAAAAATTATTTTTTTAATTAATTTAATTAATATTTTGCTTCTCCCCCCATTTTATTCCAAATTTTTATTTAATTTTTTTAATAAAAAAATGTCAAAAACAACAGTAGCTATTATCCTTAGATTTTTTGTATTTTTTCTTTTTGTTTTTATAATTTTAATAAATGCAAGGATTGAACCAGAACCTAATACTAGATGGAATAGATATTATGGTAAGTCTAAAAATTAATTTTGTAATTTGATGTAAAGCCCTCAGAAGCGATTTTCGGAGTTTCAAGTACAATTAAACATTGCCACTTCCTCAATATTTAGTGAATCTCTCCCATTCTTGAAGCTTTAGAAGGTCCCAATCAAGACATAAGATCAATTAAGAGTCTAAAATAAGATTTTTGTTTGATATCCCTACATGTTGTGACCCCTGATCCCTTAATTTTTCACTGTATAGGATTACAGTAATCCTTGGATTTCTGTATATCACAATCCAAAATCAGAACAATCGTTAAACAGGTCTATATCTTATCTACAATATCCCAAATTAGCTAAGAGATGTCGGTTCATTTGGCTGAGATTTTGCCTTTTTAGTTTAGCTAAATCAATTGCTTTTTTCCGTGGTGATCTTCTGGGTTGGCCATTTTAGTAGTTTTGCGCTTAAATTCAAATCCATTTTTCTTTCTTAAAAATTAAAGAAATATAGCAAACGATGGCTCATTCGACTCGTCTCGTCGAGCTCTATCCAATGATAACAAAATTGGATTAAATAGATTAGTTTAAAAAAATTGAGTAATTACGTTCCAGACTACCGTAAATTTTAATTTAAAATTTGACACTGAAAAGTTGGCTATGAACCGTCATTTTATTTTAAATAAATTTATTTCAAAAAAGGATATTTCATCGCAAAATTTTGAGTGTAATATTATTGTATACTGTAAATTATAGCGATTTTCGCTTAACTTCAAACCCGTTTTTCTTTTTTTAAAATTACAATAAAGTTAACAAATTAAACATCATTCGACTCGTCTCATCAAGATCTATCCAACGATACCAAAATTGGATTAAATACTACGGTATCTAGAATTTAATTAGGCAAAATTTTAAAATAATCCAATAAATCCAATTTTGGTATCGTTGGATAGAGCTCGACGAGACGAGTTGAATGAGGTATAGAATGTTGCATCTCTGTGATTTTTAATGAAAGAAAAATGAGTTTGAAGTTAACGCAAAAAGCACGAAAATAGCCTACCCCCTAAATATCAAACCGGAATAACTTGGAGCAGCGTTGTTAGATCAGGTTTATCATACTCATTCGATTCCTTATCATTAACTGTACAACATATCAAAAAATAGGGCAATTTCATCGTGCCGTTTTTAAGATGTTGATCAATGAAATATATGATTTTTGGAAAAATGGTCAAATTTTAAAATAATCCAATAAATCTAATTTTGGTATCGTTGGATAGAGCTCGATAAGACGAGTCGAATGATGTATAATTCATTATATTACGGTAATTTTTAAAAAAGAAAAATGAGTTTGAATTTAAGCGAAAATCACTAAAATTTAACTAAAAATTACGGTATCTGGAGGCAAAATTTTAAACTAATCCATTTAATCCAATTTGGCTTCGTTGGATAGAGCTCGACGAGACGAGTCGAATGAGGTATAATTTCTGTAATTTCCAAGAAGGAAAAATGAGTTTGAAGTTAAGACTAAATGAAATAAGGCATTTTGTTGTTTTCGGGAGATTGAGGCATTTTGTCGTTCGCATGGAATTTGGTATTTTGTCGTCTCTAGGGAAATTTGGCTTTTTGTCGTTCTTGGGAGATTAAGGCATTTTGTCGTTCGCTGGGAATTTGGCATTTTTTTTTATTTTCTCTATAATTTTTAAGAAATAAAAATGCGTTTGAAGTTAAGACAAAAATCACTAAAATGCCAACCCAGAAGATCACATTCTAGGCAGATTTTTAAACTAATCCAATTTTTGTATCGTTGGATAGATCTCGATGAGACGAGTCAAACGATGTATCGCTTGTTACTCTCTGCGATTTTTAAGAAAGAAAAATGCGTTTGAAGTTTAACGCTAAAACCACTAAAATAGCAGACCAAGAAGATCACCATTAAAAATACACTAATTTGGCCATCACAAAAACGGCAATATCTCAGTCAAATGAACTGATATCCCTTAGATATTTTGGGATTTTGTAGATAAGATGTAAAACAATATTGATACAAAAAATAAAGAGATTTTGAGATTCCAAAATTTCTTTGTAGGGTTAGAAATTTTTAATTTTTTTTATAAGTCAACAGACTCAAATGAAAATTTCGGGGCTTAAAATGCGAACGATCTCCTAGATATTTTGTGATATGTTAGATAAGACATAGATCTATATTGTTTAAAAAAATAAAGAAATTTTATCGTCTCAAAAAATCGTTATAGGGTTTTGAAATTTTAAAGAATAAGAGAATTTTTATCTTTCAGAGTCTTCAGACTCAAATGAAAATTTCGAGGCTTAAAATGCGAACGATCTCCTAGATATTTTGGGATATGTTAGATAAGACATAGATCTATATTGTATAAAAAAATAAAGAAATTCTATCGTCTCAAAAATTTTAAAAATTTTTTTTAAAATTAACACTGGAAATTATAGAAGGCAATAAAACTTTTTTTATTAAAATAAAAATTTTATAGGCAATCCTGGAATAAAACTAAGATTAACAAGAAAAGGTGCAGAATATGTTAAAAATATTGCTGTAAAGGTTAAATAAATTTTTATTGAAAATTTTAAAAATTTCTCTCAGTTATTAAATGAACAATTAGCTACTTTGCGTGGTTTTAGAGCTCAAGTCTGTCCTTTATTTAATTTTTTAAAAATTATTTTTGACGCATTTAAAGCATCCTTTTGATGAATCCGGCATTAGAGGGAATATATTTGTTAGTGATGTACAGACTTTGTCTTATCGTCCACCAACTCAATCAAATCTTCACTTTGTTCCTCCACACTTTTTACTTTTTTCGATTGAAAATGCTGCTATAACGTAAATTAAAAAGCTAGAAGCAATTAAAAGAATTATCAAAATCCACTAGAAGTAATTTATCCCTTTCAGAAATATCCACTGTGCGCAAAAATTTTAATTAAAAATAACGCCGAAAAATTGGCGTTCACTAAAAATGTTTTTGCGCACATTTGAGTTTTTAAACAATAAGCTATGGACGGTTGATTTTTTTTCTGATTTTCTTTGTTTGTAAAATCAAAATTTCATTTTATATTAACTAGTTTAATCAAGTTTAATTTAAAATCTTTCCTATTTTTCTCAAGTCTTTCCGGACGTTTTCATGGAGATGCTGGCCCATTACTTCAAATTCCGGGTACTGTATTTGGCCAACTTCAAGGCTTAAATGTTGAAGTTTGTTCTTTACAAACCTAAGCTTGTCTAAAGTCTTTTAAAATCAAAATTAGATGGCTACACAATTAAGAGCTGTGGATGGCTCAATTTCTGTTTCAGTCGCCCACTGCAGAACAAATTTACGTTTTTCTCAATTTACAATAAATCCTGAAGGTTTACTCGGCCCAATACTAAAAATATTTGAATCTACAATTAATGATTTAATCAGACAAAGAATTCCTGATCTTTTATGTAGATCTTTAAGAGATATTGTTGAAAGAAATTCCCCTCAATTATTTCAACGCATTACTTTTATTACTCTTGGGGAACATTTTGCGAATTTTGGGAATGGAACTGATGGAGTTATTGAAAGGTAAAATTGATTGAATTAATACAAGGGAAGTTGAAATAATAGTATTTAATCAACTCTCATTATAATAGACCCTCGGTTGTTAAATATAGAGCCTACAGTAAATTGTGTTTTTGAGGCATACTGTATTACAGTAAGATTGAAAATCAAAAATTACAAAGACATAAAAATCAAATCCTTACATTCCCTTATCTCTAGATTCGTTCAACGCCTTTCTAATGGCTTATTTATTGATGGTAGAATGGTTTCTGACCCTGTAATAACCAACGATTATTTTGAAACACAACAGAGAGGTCACAAACAATTTTTAAAAATTCTAAAAATTAAAAAATATAGGTGAATTGCGTTATCCATAATCTCATCATTCTGCCCCCTTCTTTCCACAGCCAATACCAATAGAAAAAGATTCTCAAAGAATGCTTTATTTGTATGCTTCTGATTATACATTAAATTCAATGTTATATCAGGTGAAGGACCTCGATTTACTTTTTGCCCCATAACTCTCGAAAATCTTAATCTTATGAAAAGCCCTTTATACCATTAGATAGAGAAATAAATAAGCTACAAAATTACAGAAGATCAGAATTTTAGATTGAGTTACAAAAAAGTTATAGACGAAAAAGTTACAGTAGTTTGCTAATTTTCTGGTTTAAAGGGTTAGTCTTTTGACCATAACTTCTTTCATTTTTATTCTAAAATTTTGATTTTTTGATTTTTATAAAGCAAATTCAATTCTCTATCGAATGGTATATAAAACATTTCAAAAGGTTCACCCATTCAAGAATTAAAATTCAAAAACTCAACTTAACCCTTTACTTAATATTTAATTTTAATTTATTTAAATTAGGCATTTCAACTAGACAGATTAACTATTAGAATTGAAGAACAAAGTTTACCTCCTCTATATAGAAGTTTTGTTAGAACAACTTGTCCAGATATAGATCAGACTGGAGACTTTATAAAGTCTCTTTGTGTTGGAAAACTTGTGCCAGCTTTAGGCAAACATTTTCCTAATACAACAACGTAAATAAAGAGAAAAATAATCAATAATAATTAATTTATTAGTAAATTTGTTATGGTACCTCACCAATTGCCAGAAATGCTGTTTAAGCAAGGTTTGGGAACAATGGAATTAAAGGGTTTGTTTTAATGAAAAATTAAAAAAAAAAAATTTCTGAGACATACAATAAAGTCTAGGAAATCTCATTTGAATAGTAGAACATCCCACTTGATTGTGGGATACTTAATTTAAAATTTGTAAGACATGAGAACGGATTTCCACTTGGAAAAGAGTCCAATTTGTGAGAACAAAAGTTTCTTTCTTGGAAATTACAGGAATTGAACAAATTATACCTCATTCGACTCGTCTCGTCGAGCTCTATCCAACGATACCAAAATTGGATTAAAAGGATTAGTTTAAAAATTTGACTATTCACATATTTCATTGATCAATATCTTAAAAACGGCACGATAAAAGTGCCCTATTTTTTGACATGTTGTACAGCTAATGATAAGGAATCGAATGAGGTATGATACATCCTGATCTAACAAACCCAATCCAAGATATTCCGGCTGAAAGTTTTGGGGGTAATCTTATTTTTAGTATTTTTGCCTTAATTTCAAACTCATTTTTCCTTCTTGGAAATTAAGGAATTGAACAAATTATAGCTCATTCGACTCGTCTCGTCGACATATCATTTATTGAATACATATCATTACATATCAACATATCATTTATTGAATACAATATGACAAATTACAGCAAGTTTTAAACTTTACAATTATCCACAAATAACTATTTTCTCTAACTACACTATTTCGCCAAAGTCCACTTTTAATTATTTAGTAATGTGCGCAAAAAACGCCAATTTTTAAAATTTTGCTAAATTATTTAAAAATAACCCAGACTCAATTGTCAGGACTCTATTAACCCATTTTGTGAAATCTAGGAATATATTTAAGGCCTAGAAAATTTTAAATAAAAGGATTTTTATAATATCAGAGTCATCAGACTCTAAAGGCCATATCTAGGCTAAAATAAGATTATCGATTAGAAAATTTGGGATACTGTAGATAAGACAGTAATCTACCTTACAGAAAAAATAAAGAAATTTTATCTTTTCAAAAGATACTTATAGGGCCTAGAAGTTTTTCACGGGAGAATCATTATAATTTCAGAGTCACCAGACTCTAAAGGCCATATCTCAGCCAAAAATGCGAATATCTCCTAAATATTTTGGGCCATCTTAGATAAGATGTAAACCTATATTGATACAAAAAATAACGAAATTTTATCATATCAAAAGATTTTTATAGGGCCTAGAAGTATTTATAAATAGGAGAACTTTACAATTTCAAGTCACCTTACTAAAACGGCAATAACTCAGCCAAAAATGCGAATATTGGGGTAATTTTTTTTTTAAATTTTGGGATATCTTAGATAAGATGTAAATCTATATTGGTACAAAAAACTAGAAAAAGTTATCATCTCGAAGATTTTTATAGGGCCTAGAAGTTTTTAATGGGAGAATTTTTATAATTCCAGGGTCAGCAGACTCTAAAGGCCATATCTCTGCCAAATGAACTGATGATAGCTTATCTTTTTGTGATATTGCAGATAAGACATAAGGCCATATATATTCAAAAAATTAGGAAGATTTATCGTCTCAAAAGATTTTTATAGGGCCTAGAAGTTTTTAATGAGGAATCTTGAGTAACCATACTCAAAAGGCCATAACTCAGCCAAAAATAAGAATATCTCCTTGAAATTTTGGGATATTTTAGATAAGATGTAAACCTATATACATATAAAAAATAAAGAAATTTTATCATCTAAAAAGATTTTTATAGGGCCTAGAAGTTTTTATAAATAGGAGAACTTTACTATTTCAAGTCACCTTACTAAAACAGCAATAACTCAGCCAAAAATGCGAATATTGGGGTAATTTTTTTTTTAAATTTTGGGATATCTTAGATAAGATGTAAATCTATATTGGTACAAAAAACTAGAAAAAGTTATCATCTCGAAAGATTTTTATAGGGCCTAGAAGTTTTTAATGGGAGAATTTTTATAATTCCAGGGTTACCAGACTCTAAAGGCCATATCTCTGCCAAATGAACTGATGATAGCTTATTTTTTTGTGATATTGCAGATAATACATAAGGCCATATATATTCAAAAAATTAGGAAGATTTATCGTCTCAAAAGATTTATATATTGCCTAGAAGTTTTTATATATAGAACTTTACAATTTCAGAGTAACCATACTCAAAAGGCCATAACTCAGCCAAAAATGCGAATATCTCCTTGAAATTCTGGAGTATCTTAGATAAGATGTAAACCTATATACATACAAAAAATAAAGAAATTTTATCATCTCGAAAGATTTTTATAGGGCCTAGAAGTTTTTATAAATAGTAGAACTTTACAATTTCAAGTCACCTTACTAAAAAGG
>ABLG01000232.1:0-20084 GCA_000172435.1 Meloidogyne hapla | reverse complement strand
AAATTGAAAATTATTTAAAAATATACACACCTATTTTATTTAATTGCTTATTTTTATTTTTAATTTCTACCTAAAAATAGGGAAAAACAGCTTTTTCTTATTTTAATAAAATCTACCAAATTTATTAAATTTTCATTTCACAAAAATCCAAAGAAAAATCATTCACAAAAATGTGTTTTCAAGGAATTAATCAATTTTTTAATTTTTTAAATGATGCGAAGATTATTTTAATTTAATTTGCAAAAATAAATAGAGTAGCTAAAGGTTTCTAAATAAAGATATATATAAAAAACACAAAGCTTTTTATTTAATTTATCGCAATAAGCATAATAGAAGCAGCGGAAATGCATGTGAATTTTTAATGAAGAAAATAAAAAGAATTTAATTATATATTGGGTTTTAAAGAATAGGAAAGATAAAGCAAGTACTTGATCTAGTAGTGATTAAATAGAGCTACCAAAAATTAAAAATAAATTAAAAATAAAAGTCAAAGCGCGGTGTTGAACAACCAAAACAGAAAAGACACGAAGACCTAGATACATTTCAGAACAAGCATAACAAATTGAAAAATTTGAAAAGATTGAAGAAACTTTCTTAATTCAACGCCCAAACTTTTATCTATACAGTATTGCTTTTATTTCACGTAATCAAAAACATTAACAACAAAAGAACGTGTCCGTCAAACAACCAATTATATTATTTTTGTTGTGTGTTTGTTTAAACGTGGGTGGTGTGTTTCTAACTGATATTAAAATGTAATAAATTATAGACACCAAATCAACACAAAGTTCATTGAACATTACAATAATAAATGGAGTTAGTGATGTAGCGTAGAGAAGTTGGGGGATTTAAGAAAATATTTTTGACAAAGTTTACAAACCAAAAATTATGAAATTCATGTAGAAGGTAGAAGCAGCGTTGAGAATATCCATGCAAAATTTTATGGATCTAGGACCCATTTTAACAATTCTAAGGTGGCGCAATATCAGCCCAGTAATGAAATTTTTTTGATAACGAGCGCGGAAATTGTATTAGAAAAGTAATAAATTAAGAGAGAGCGAAGTGCGTGTTTAGAATGTAAGATGATGATTGTGATGATGAAAGCATTGAAATGACTGACTGTTCATTTTCACAAAAGAATTTTTTTATTTTTTCTCCTTCTATGTCTTTGAAAATTGTTTATAGTTGGATGGAAGTGATACGAGGAAGAAATAAAATTTTTTGAAGAAAAAGAATGTTGCGGCACAATGTGCAGAAAACTAATACAAAAGTGTGAAAGACAATGTGAATAACATGTGAATATATTTTTGTTTTCACTTAACACCCTCAAAGTTTAATTGCCAGACAAACAAAAACAATGACTATCTTACTAAACTAATTAATAAATAGTGCGATTTTGAGCATTTTTTTTTATCTAAAATTGCTTTTTTAACTTGTGCTCATTCTCTCAACTTTAATCTTCAGTTGCATAACATTTTTAAAAATTATAAAAAAAAATTCAAAATTCGTACAAATATTTCAAAATCAAAACCAATTTTTAAAAGAATGTAAAAATATTCCAGTTACCACCTACATAACTCCCCGTTTATTTCGTAAAGTCTGACGCGCCTATTTTCACCCACCCCATTTTCCCCTATTTACTTTTAGCCGACGTAGTTTTATTTTAAACTCCGCCTATTTCTGCGCTAGCCATATTCATCCGTTTTCTTGAGCCCCTTCTTAATATTTGTCTTTTTATTCATCAATCCCCCCACCCATCCACCCACAAATTCCTCAAACAAAAATGAATATATAAAATGGAATAAATTGGACGGAAGATGGACACTCATACAAAACCACTTAATGAGAAGAAAAACATTTCTTCTTTTCTCCAATAATTATTAAATACCCAATACTGCCCAATAAATATTTTAAAATTCTAAAATAATATACAAAGGCACTTATATCGTTTAAAAATTTACGAAAATTATTTTAATCTCCCAAAAGTTTAGAAATACAATCAACTTTCTGGGCACTAGTTTAAAAAATCTGGCACTTTTTCTCTTTCATAATCAAAAATTTTTTCTACATTTAATTTCCTTTCTATTGTTCTTTGCACTCAATAAAAGAGAATTAGTAAAAAACGCCCAATTCTTATCAAAAATTTTCGTAATCACAAGTTGGTATTCACGCCATCTTCACATTTATATACCGCTTTTTTGTTTAATCATTCATTATTTAATTTTTTATCAAATAAAATTCTTTTTTAAACTAAAAATAAAACAAAGGGTTCCCCCAATAAAAACCTGTAAAATTAAATTAAATCATAGAACTGAAACAATTAATTATACAAATTCTAAATAATATCTCATGATATTTAATTAAACATTTTTTACAACATATTAAATTTTCTTTTAATTTTTTGGCCAGTAAAAAAATTAATTTAACGTTTCAAAAATGTTTGAAAAAATAATTTTCACCTAATTTAAACAAAATAAAATGAAAAAAATATTTTTACTATCATTCATTTTCTTTTTCTAAAAACAACAAAAAAATTCCGTTGCAACTCCGCCAAATTGCAAAAAAAAATAAAAATAAACGCTCTTTGTTCTTTCTTTTATTTACTGCTACAACCCCCATTGTAAAACAAAAAAAAATAAATTAGCAACATTTTCTCTCACTGATTTTACACGTGAATTTTTCTCATTTTTTATTAAAAAAATTTTTTCTTTTATTTTATTTACTGATAAATTTTTTAAACAAAGATCTGGTAAAAGAAAACAGTTTGTAAAATATTTTTCTAAAATTGTTTTTGACAAATAATTTTTAAAAATTTATCTTTTACCTATCAACTCATTAATATTATTACAACCTTAAAGAAAATTCTACTCACAACCAACATTCATTAAATATTTTTAATTCATTTTCTGGTTTTTCATTAAAAAATTTAACAATAAAAAGACTAGTTTTTGAATTTCCCCATTTAATTATTTAAAAAAGATTAAAACAAAAACAGATCAAAAATAATGCCTAAGGCGATATAAAAATTTAAAAATGTATATTTAGTTCTATATTAGTCAAATAGTTTAAAATAGATACCCCAAAAAAGTAAAAAAATTAAAAATAAATCAAAACATTTCTCTTAAAACCTGTTCACTTTAAAATCATTAAAATATTCCCCTTTAACATGTAAAAAATTATAAAATATTTCACTAAACTTTTACAATTTTATTCTTTCATTAATAACTACAAATTCTCACTTTTACTTTTTTCTATTTTTAATAAGCTAATATTTATTTCCTTTCTTTATCTTTTAAATCTCTTTAAAACAACAAAAGGTATTTTATTTTAATTTCCAAAAAATGTAGCAAAAATAATTTTATTTTTTTTTTATGTTTTCGCTTAACAAAAAAGAGGAAATGTTGTCATATTATTTATTTATTTTACTGTAAAATTTGTTTGTAAAAAATTTTAAAGTGCATAATTATTACGTAAATATGTTCTTTAACGTAATAAATAATAAAAAAAATATACATATTATTTTCTAAATCCTTAACAAATGACCTAAACGCACATGTAGATAAACATTTTTTATAAAAGGATATTTTTTTTAAATAAAATTTCGAAAATTTTACTTCAAATAATTTTTAACAGTTTCCGCCAATTTAGCTAAAATATTAAAATTTCTACTTAATATTAATAAAATAAATAAATAATATTTTTTGTTACGTTTTTACGGAATGTTGTGGAAAGAGGATTAATAAAACAGACTAATTTTGTTTAGTACGCCTTTTTTTAATAAAATCCCTTTTTTAAGACACTGCTGAAATGTACTGCCGAAAATTTAAAAAATAGTTGCTACTAGAAAATTAAATCCTCTTAAAGAATACAAATCCACAAATATAAATAATTTATTAAGGAAATTGTATTTTATTTATCTTTGTCTTTAAAAACAGACTAGGAGCCAAAATCTTTTATTAAACCAAAACAACCTCAAAATCCACATTTTAAACCAAAATCCTTCAAAACGCAAAGATCAGATCATTTTTACAAAATCAGACTTATCATAATTATTTCACACCTAAAAAATATCTTTTCTCAATCATTTAAAAATAATTTATCTCCAATAAGAAATGCACTATTAAATTATTAAAATCTGACCTTTTACTACGTCAAATACTAAACAAACAAATACAATAAATTAAAGTGGATACGTTGCCAATTTTATAAAAATATTTATTTTTTAATCTGGATCACATAAATGTTAGTTTATTAAATAAATTTTTTTAAAAACCTTTAGACATACAAACACCCACATAAAAAAAGAAACATTTTAATTAAGACATTTTAATAATTCTGACTTTAAAAGAAACGTCCTTAATATACTCCCAAATACACGCATATTAATCAACAAATTTTTTTAGCTGTTAATCTTCTCTCACCACGCCTCTAAAAATATTTTTTTATTTTAACTTTTTTACTTCCTTCTTAACAAATATATTTAAAAAAGAAATTTTTACATTTTTACCATTCAAAATTTTTCATTTTCATTCATTTCTTTAATTTATAAAAAATATTTATTTTATCAGTTAACTGATTACAATCGCAACTAAATATACAATTAATTATACATTCCTTTTTGCTCTTAAATAACTTTATAAAATAAATTACTAAACACATTATTATATTCAAAAATTAATAAACTACAAATATATTTCTAACACCTAATTAATAATTTTAAGTACTAAAACTACTTTAAAATTTTAAAAATACAAAATTAAAAATTAAAAATAGGAAAAAAAATTATTTAAAAAATAGAAAGTTCAGAAAATGATTCTAAGTATTTCAAAAAATTTCTTTAAAAATCCAATTCCAATATTTTTACTTTCTTTCTAATGATCTTCTTTTTTAAATTAATATAAAAATATTTTTATTGTTCACTGATGCCATATTAAATATTTTATGGCCTTTTTTAAAGTAATTATTTTGCTAAATTTGTAAAATAATAATTGTTCATTTCCTTATTTATGGCCACACAGATTGTTTTTTCCCTTTTAATTATTAATATTAAAAAATGTATTTGGATGTGAGAAACCTTTAAAAGTAGATACTTAATTTTTTTGATTTTTTTAAAAATTTTAATGCAAAGTTAAATATAATCCTCCAAAAAACAAAAATAGGTCTTAAACAAAAATAATTCTATAAAAAATTTTCTCGCATCATTTTTGACTTTTAAAAAAAATTGTAGTACATAAAAAACCAGTGGAACAATTAAAAAATTAAGTTCTAAATCAAGAAAAAAAGGAACAAAAATGGCGTCATTTTCCCACAAGGACCCTCTTAATCTTTCCAGATTTTTTTTAAATTATATTTAGTATACTTGTTTTAATATTATTTTCAGCTCATTTTATAGTTTTTAAACAGATTTAAAAATATCTAGTAAATCTAAACAAATACAAAAATATTTTTTAAGATTTTTTAGAGGATTAACGGAAGTATAATCAGTGTAAATAAATAAAAAAATATCCATTTTTAGTAAAGCACTTAAATTTAGAAACATAATAACACAATCAAGCTCAACAAAAAAAATAAAAATAAAAAAATGCGCGTCAAATAATAACTAATTGCGTCAAATCCCTTCACAAATATTTTTTACTAGCTAAATATTTTTATTTAAAAATTCTTAGAAATAATTTTTAATAATTTAGATTTATCTTTAAAAGCCAAAGGGCATTATTATTAAAACTAATTTATTAATTAATATTATTAATCAAATCAAAATAATGATGACAACAAAAATTTCAGTTTTTAACACATCTAAAACAGCAGCAACAAGGCGGCAAGACACTAATTTATTCAAGCAACTTTTATTTTTATTGCTAATATTAAATTATGCAGCAGCAAAAACGCTGTTTGATGTTGATGATATTTGTGAATGTGGATCTAGATGTGTTGGATATGGCGCTAAACATTGTGTTAGGTTAGAGAAATTTTTTTAAGTGCCAGTTCCAATCTCAATTAATCATTTAAGATGTTGCACAACAGTAATGCGTCGTTCAGTTCCACTATCAGAATATCCAATGGCACAATTAAAAGAAGCAGCAACAATACAAAATGTTGCAAGTACAGAAGAGGAAAAGCAACAGAATGATTTAATTGCACAATTTGTAGAGGAGCAGGAAAGAAAAATAAGTAGAGAAAATGTTGAAAATGATGGTGAACAACAAAAATCGAGCCGTCGACTTGAAAAAAGGTACGAGAATTTTTAAAATATTTTTAAACTAACAAAACCTCTCTATAGTCAACCTTTAATTTTTTTAAAATATTTATAAAAACTTCTTTCAGGTCAGACAACTTTCAAATGTTCATTCCTTCAATGTTGTTGGATCGTGCCTATCTTCGAGCAGAAAAGTGGTAAAATTGCACAGAGGAGAAGACGTTCAGAACAATTTAAACAACAATTGAGGCAGTAAACATCAAACCTTTTTTTCCCAATATTTTTAAACAACGCAACGCGCATAAAAACAGCAAAGATATTCTCCTCAAAAATTTTTTTTCATCCCACATTTTTATTTAATTTCCTTCCTTACCTAAGACATGGTCAAAGTTTTGACCAAAAACTCAACATTAATGCATAACAATAAAAGTAAAAACAAAAAATACAAGAAGTACTTGTAGAACAAAAGTGTTCACGCCAAGAAATGAAGAGGGGGCAGACTTGATAAATTGATGATTTGAAGATGAATGTGAAATGATGGAAAAGATTTACAAAAAGTAGTAGAATAAAATTACAATTTTTGTAGCTATTATTTCTTTTATCTCTCCTCTTTCTTTCTTGACAAAAAACACGGGTTTTTCTTTATTATTTTCACCCTTATGCTTTTTAATTTTTCTAAAAATCCTCAACTCTTCATTTCTAAATTTCTTTAATTCCTTCATTTTTTTATGTTTTCCTATATATTACAAAAACGATATCACACGTGCATTTTTATTATAATCTTATCGATAAAATTAGTCATTTTGCATAACATTTTCTTCAAAAAAAATTCAAAAATTAGTCAAAAATGATACATTTTATCGATACTCACAACTTTGTCATTCCCCAAAACTCACACAACAATCTCATTGTTTTTAGATTACTTATATTACACTAAAAAGGAAGAAAACAAAAACAAGAAAATTCCAACATTTCTTCCTTTATCCATTATTTTAATCCTTTATTGCCCAAACCAATTTTCTCTCGCGAAAACACACATTTGCGCGTTGCTTTCATCACATTTTCAATATTTTCCTCACCTTCTTTTCTCTAAAAAAATTCCAAAAAACAACACAATTTTTCAACCTATTTTTAAAAACATTTCTCTAACGTTTTCACAGCTTTCACTTTAAATTAGTTGTTTAGCCCATCAATTCATGTTAGACCTATCACTAGAAAAACTCTTGTCATTATTCTAAAAACTCATATTTTTTTTTCACATATTTTCTGGTTGATGTGATTAATGATTAAATTTTGTTGTTGATGTTATACTTTTTTTCTCTTGTGGATGAATATTAAAACGTTAAAAAATAATTCACGATCTCTTGTAATTAAATAAGAACAAAAATTACCTAGTACACGAAAACACAAAAAACTTAAAAAAACTAAAATCCATACACTTAAATTTATCAAAAATTTATCTCTTAAGTAAAACAAACTAAAACTATGTACCTAAACCAATAAAACAAATAATTTATTATCTGGGATATCATTTTCTAACTGGTAAAATCAAAAATCTTTCATTCTTACTTAAATACGTCGTTGCAATTCAACTACTTTTTATGCGCTGCCTGTTCCTTCCACTGCTTAAATGATGTCAACGCTTTTGGTGTCATCCAACTAGAAGGATTACGTAATTTCTTATCCCAATAAGCACCTCTCATTGTTGGATTAATCTTACATCCAATCCACTGGTGATACATAAAATAGTCCTAATACGAAAAAATACGATGGAAAAAATACGAAAAAATGAAAAATAAGAACGAAATTCAGATGAGTTTTAAATACCTTTACTTTAACCTTTAAACACTTTTACCTTCACTGCGTAATTTACTCATATACCCCTACATTTTACACATAAATGCCACATATAATAAGCAAAATACCTGTAAAGCATGTTCTTTAACCAATCCATAAGGAAGCTTTTGAGGAGTGCTGAATCCAATAAACTTGACAATGCACTTGTTATCGTCTCCAGCAGCGATTCCAAGAATACTTTCCACCTTAAATTAAAATTTTAAAAATTATTTCAAAAATCTAAAAATAAACCTGCCATCCTCGATCGAACCCGTTCTTCTGATCTGGTGAATTAAAAACATGAACTTTGCCTTTCATAGGACCATCAACACTAATTGGCTAAAAATTAAAGTTTAAATATTTGTTCAAAAATGATTTAAATAAAACCTCCATTGGCTCATAATCAGGCGGATCTTGTTCCTCCATTGGAATGGCTTCCAAAATATTATCAGTCAGTTCTGGTTCGTTTTCCCAATCTTCAATGGTGCCATCAAGTAAACGTTGATAAAAATCTTCGCCAGCAGTCGATGGAATTATGGTTTTTCGATTAGATGTTGCTAAAAATTTTTGAATAAATATAATTGATTAAATGCGAAGAAAAGAATTGTCAAGGTCAGAAAGGTAAAGTAAAGGTTGTCGTTAGAAACCAACTCCAAATAGAAAACATCCAAAAAACCACCAAAATCTATAATTTACTGAAAAACTTAAACTGATTGTGAGAACCTAGCTCGCCTTTAGCTTAAAATCCCAGAAATTTAAATTGGAAAAAAACCGTACAAGCACTAGAAGACATTTGATTGTTTGCAGTGAAATCTTGTTCCTCTTCAGTTGAATCGCCCATAGCATAACTTTTCGGTGTTGGAGGAATTTGCAAGTCCATTTGTTCAGTTTCTTGTGATTCATTATCGCTATAAACATAATCATCATCTCCAGCTACGAATGTCCGTTTTGGCATTTCTTCTTCCGTTGTTGTTGGGACAGTGTTTTCTACTAAAATAAATGAAAATTAGCGTTTACAAACAAAGCTAAAAAGGAAAATAATGAGTACAAACATTTACAAAATACAATTTTAAATATTCAAAAGCCGCTTTACGCAGTTAACAAAAGAAAACAAATCCTATGGTTTCACTTTGTAACTAACAAAAAGTCAAGATTTTCTTAGTTAACACTTTGAAAGTTTTTAATTGGTAGAAATTGACTAAAGAAAATACAAAAGGGAAAACTCGTTTGGCCAAAATTACATTTCGCCATAAAATTAATCGCCAAATTACCTAAAGGTAAAGCTGTGATTTTCTACAGAGGAAAACCTTATGAGAGCCTATGGAGTACAAAAGAGACTTGTTCAAAAATAATTTCAAAAAAAAAAAAAACCTTTATATTCAAATAGTCGATCAATTTCCTCCAGCCCTTTCACCAGTTCATCATTGACAATATCGTCGTCCACTCTTTCCTGTTGTTCTTCATTTTGGTTTTCAATTGTTAATTCAGGAACAGGAGTTTCTTCTTCCTCGATATTTTCTGTTTCAACAATGTCGTTATAGTCAGAAGCAAGTTGTTCATCCGGTGAAGTGTCGGCGATGTCATCATTCATTTTCTAATAAAATTATAAAATAAGATCTTACATCAAAGAATTACTGGGGTAATAACTTGAGAAAAAATGACTTCCTAAAGGGATTTTTAAGCAACACAGAAATCGAACCTTCGACTAACGAAAGTAATCAGACGGCCCTACCAAGACTACAACGTTCCAACTTAGGTCCCGTCAAAAATTTAAATTAAGAAAACCTTCTAATCCTTAAAGTTACAAACCTCAACTCCTCCAACATCTTCTTTTCCTTTATCTTCCGAAATGATGCTAGTTGGTTGTTCACTAAAGTTTTCTTCACCAACATCAGTTATGCTGCTGCTATCTTCACTAATAATCACCCTCTTTTGTTCACTTTTGCTTGTTTCTTTCAAATTATTTGTTGAGCTACACTCACCATCTGTATCACTTTGACTATAAAAATTATAATTTAAAACCCGAAAAATTAAAAAAACCTTGATAAATATTCCTGTAAGGCTTCGTTTTTAGACTTTTCTATTCGCTTTTCATTCTCCAATTTTTCATTCTCTTCACTTTTTTGTCTTTTTAATTTTCTGGCTTCTTCCACATTTTTCTTCTTTTTGTATTTTTGAAATAAATCTGCCAAAGAGGAAGACGAGGAAGAAGAATTTTGAACAATTGATGAAGTCTTTCTTTCAATAAGCTGACTTTTTTCCTCTGAATCTTTAGGTGAAGATTTTTTAGTTGGTTCTTCATCAGTGTTACTATCTTCGTTGGAAGTTGGGCTAGAGCTCAATCCTTAAATTAAAAAAAAAATTTAAATTTAAAATCAAATTCACTTACTTTTCACCACCACAGGCTTCTCCTCGGACTTCTTTTTCTTTGTAATTTTGTTACTTTCCTCTTCATCCACAGTCGACAGTCTCTTCCGTTTGTTTTTTACGTCTTTGAGTGTTGAAGAACTTTCTGGCCTTAAGCTAGTAGAACGTGAAGAATCTTTTGATGATGTTGATGATGAATCTTTTTCAATTCGATGTTTCTTCTCTCGTTTAGATGATGAAGGATAAGATGATCTAGGAGATTTGTTGTCTCTGAAAAAGAGAATATTAAAAATTGTAAAATAAGAAATCAAAAACCTTTTCATATTCTTCAGAAGTCTACTTAAAGTGCTTGAAGACGTCGTTTGATCAGAATATTTGCTGCTTTTCTTTTCACTTTTTATCTTCTTCTCATGTCGATGCTCACCAGCACTTTTTGATGAAAGGTCAACTGATGGAGATTGGTCATCTGGAACAATAAAATCCTCGTCTCCGCTGTCTTGGTCGTAAACTTCTCTAAAAATTTAACTGGTAAAGTAGACAAAGAAATAGATAAAAAAACAAACTTTCGTCTCCGTTCCTTCTTCTCCTTGTAAGCCTCCAATAACGCAGGACACTTCTAAAAAGAGGAAACTCAATTAAAATATTGATTTAAAGAATAACAACCAAATTCTCTTCAGGCTCCCGCGTATTTTGACTCGATGGGTATCCAACCCACTTAACCCAATAGAATCTTTTTTGTTTCTTAGCATCCCATTCGTCTGAGACAATCTTTTCAACCTCATATTCATCCTCATCTTCTTCACTATCGGCTGAGATTTCTTTGTCAAATATATCCTCTTCTCCTTCTTTTGGCATTATTAATTATTTAGAATGAAGTCAAAAATGAAGTATTTTGTAGGAAATTGAGAATATAATAAAATGAGAATTTATTTAATCTTTTATAGAACCTAAAATCAAATTAAGTGAAAAATTATCAAAATAAAGTGATTCACGAGAAGAATAGGTATCATGGATCAAGAAGAATCAACTGAAACAAATAAAAACATTGGACAAATTAGTCATGAACCAAAATTAATTACCCAAATGGATATTGTTCTAGAAATAGTATGTAAAAAGAAGAGAGACATTAGAGAAAAGTAATTTATGAAAATAGTGTGTTAAAATAATGTGAAAAAGAAAAAAGGGTTAAAAACATATCGCCAAATTTACATTTCTACAGAATGTGACGTTTTTATAAAGTTTACTTTCACAATTATTGAAATTGGCTCCATTTTATCGATTCTTTCTCACTTTTTTTTTTTCGTTTAAAATTTTCATTTTTAGGCCCATTTTGTTTTTAAAATATTTAAATCTTTATTTGCTTGGACGAGACGATTTATAAATGGTTTTTTTTACTTTTTGTGTTATTTTTAACAAATTATTGCAGGCAAAACGCACAAAGAAAGTTGGCATTGTTGGCAAATATGGCACTCGTTACGGAGCATCTTTGAGAAAAACTGCAAAGAAGGCGGAAATCTCTCAACATGCCAAATATACTTGCGCTTTTTGTGGAAAGGTTTATTTTATTAAATAAATGAAAGATGACCAAGTATAATTTAGGAAGCAATGAAGCGATCATGCGTTGGTATATGGCAGTGTATGAAGTGCCATAAAAAGGTTGCTGGTGGTGCCTATGTTTACAGGTTTGTAATGTTTTCGAACGTGTATTTTTGAGGTTTAGCTCTTCCTCTGTCTTTTCGTTAGTTTATTTACTGGATCACAATTATGACAAAAATCACAATGAGCTCCTTAGCAAGAAACGCTTTCAAAGGCTTTGTTTTATTTCGGCCTTTGTGTAGGCCCCACTCTAACTCATAGCCTTGATAATAAGTCATAACATCCCAAGTAAATCACTAGAACATGTCTTCTCTCTTTCAGCACAACAACGGCCGCCACTGTTCGTAGCACGATCCGTCGTTTGCGTGAGACAAAAGAATAGAAATTGTGTGATGATAAGAGAAGTTAAAATGGTTTTTTTCACCACTTTACCTTTTTGTTATTGTTCTTTAAATAAGAAATAAAATTGTGAATTGTTAAATTTATGGAAAAATAATGAGCAGATTGAGGTTCCCATCCCCCACATTCAAAGCTTCTGGCGATAGACAAAGATGAGAAAGAGGCAATGAATCTCCAAGTTTAAAATAGAAACATTTCTTGATTTTAAACATTTTTAGATTAACCAAGTTAACAATAAACAAGTTTACGTCATTTTTAAGTAGATAGGATGATAAGTTACAAATTTTTCTGAAATTTTATATTACAATTTAATATTTTTTGAGAAATTTTCGATCCAATTTTTCTCTTCTTTAAAAATTTGTCTGAAAATTAAATTAAAAATCCTAGGAATAAAAATATTTCACGCTTATTTGATGAAAATTTTGAAGCCCAATCCCGATCCCGGAAATTAATTTTGTCGCACTCTAGTAGTGGTGATTTTAAAGGGGGACATTTTGAGGCGAAATGACCAATTATCGATGTGATGTTTTGAAATATTGGTTTTTTGTTTTTTATATTTTGAAAATATCAAAATGGTAAAAATTCTAACTATAATAAATAATCTAAATCATTTTCTCAACATTCCGGCTCGTGCTGTGGCTTGTTGCTGGCTCGTGCTGTGGTTTGAGACCCCTCGCCTAATGGCTTGGGGACCCATTCTACTGCTTTGGGACCCCTCGCCATTAGGCTTGGGGACCCCTGTCGGCTCGTGTTTTGGTTTGGGACCCCTCGCCTTTTGGCTTTGGGGACCCATTCTGCAGCTTTGGGACCCCTCGCCATTTGGCTTGGGGACCCCTGCTGGCTAGTGCTGCGGTTGGAACCCCTCGCCATTAGGCTTGGGGACCCCTGACAAGGAAATGTCATGGGACCCCTGACGAGGACATGTCGCGGGGTCGGTCTCCAGGACTAAATGTCATGGGACCCCCTGACGAGGACATGTCGCGGGGTCGGTCTCCAGGACTAAATGTCAGGGGATCCCCAAGACAAATGGTACACTGAATGGTAAGATGAGATCAGGTCTATTTATTTAAAATTTCATGCCTTCAACATTTAAGACAACCTACAACTTTGGAAAACTTGTTGCCTTCAAACGTGGAGACGAATACATCAATTGGACATTCTATGCCACTAACTTCTGGTGCTTTAAGTTGGCTAAAATTTATAGGCTAGTGGATCTATTTCAATGGTCACAAGGAATTTACAATCATATAACGGTATATAAAGAATTTTTTAAATTAAGAAATAATTTTTAAGCTTCATCTTCCCGGGACTGACCCTGCCAAGGTCTTAATTAATCCCTTTGGATTGCTCTACAATGAAGTAACAGCCTCTTCTCTTATTAAACTCAGCCTGTCAGGAGATGTAATGGACCAAGGATCAACAAACTTGGGGGTCAATCAAGCAGCTTATGTTCTTCATTCGGCTATTCATGAGGCTAGACAAGGTTAATTTACTCTTACAAATTTGCGGACAAATCTTGATGATTTTCAATCAGCTTTAAATTATTAATTAAAGCTGATAATTAAAGCCTTTTGATTAATGGGAATGATGATGGAAAACATTTAACTGGACTTCATTTAGTCGCACCCGTCTAATTGATCCGTCTGCTCAAATTTCTTCAGGTTTGATTTTTAAATCGTTTTTGAAAAATTCTTTTTAATTTAAGATTTGTATTTGCTCAAATATTTGTATTGGTGCAAGTGTAAAAATTGAAGAAGGTGTTCGTCTTGTTGACTCTTCAATACTTCCAGACGCTACAATTCATGCTCATAGCTTTATTTCTAATAGCATTTTTGGCAGAAAATGTGTTGTTGGTAAGTTTTTAATGTTTTCCGATTTTTCCAAGAATCTAATTTTTTTCTATTTTCCAGGCATTATTGGAGAGGATGTTGTCGTTACTTTATTTTAATGGTTTTTTCTTAATTTTAAATTATATTTAATACTTTTAATCTTTTTAAAGGTGCTTGTGTTCTTCCCCATAAATCAATTGCTGCGAGCGTGCCAAATCCAACAATTATTATGTAAAAAAGAAAAGGATGTAAAAGAAGTATGTGTTTATGTTTTTCTATGGTTTATTTTTTTTAATATTAAAAGATAGGGTTGTCCACGACCTGTTATTAATCGGCACTCCCCTCCCCCACTTTTCGATTAGCTTGATTTTTAGACGGTGACACCCGAAAAATTTCTTTTCTTTAAATCGGTTGTCAACTTCTATCAAATTTGTTTTTAAAAGACCAAAGGGATTTTAATTTATTGAATTTTCCTTAACTGTTAAAGAAATTTTATCGCAAAAAATCTGATTTTTACTTTGCGACAGAGTTTTTTTTTGTTTCTTTTCTGTTTACTCCATAGAGCAAAATCACATTTTGAAAGCTTCTCGTTGTTTTGACCATTGTTGCATAATGATAGCTCGCCTTCACCTTCTCGCAAATGTTTCTCCAAGCAACCTTCATCTTTGTATGCTTCTGGTAATAGCTTGGCATAGTTGTGGTCTGATGAGCAAGAGAAGGCCTTTGTATTGAAGTACACCTTAAAATTAGGAATTTAAGAATTTGTCTCTGTTAGGGACTCAGTCAAGGGACAACGAAATAGTGAACGGAAGCTATTTTTCTGGAAATTTACAAGGCAGAACCTGATTAAAAAATCCATTTTGGGTCAAATACCTCAGAACTTCATTTAAGAAAAAAACTCAAAAATAAATTTAAAACAAACCGATCCATCCAAAACATAAGCATATCCATTTTGGCTAATTTTGGCCACATAGTCAATAATTTCAGGGATATACTCACTAACACGAGTAAGAACGTCTGGTTCTCTTACATTTAAAGAAGCCATTTCTTGGAGGAATTCATTCTCATATCTATTAAAAAGTTGATAACATTTTAGCGAATGGGGAAATGCCCATAAATTTTGTTCGGGAATCATTTTGAGATAGATTTGAAAGATTGCCCAATCTCTTGAGAAGATGGAGATATATCAATCTGCTCAATTTCTGATGATATCTACTCCCGCAACCCCATACTAAATAAATAAATAATAAACTTTCTAGCCAGCTTTGTAAACACTCCATGATCTTCAACTGTATGTCCACTTGTTGCATCCAACCAATCGGAAATTACATCTTTTGACGATTCCACCAGTTGTTTGACTAGATGAAGGCTTTCTTGATTTCCTGAGTTGTCAATTTTCAAGGATTGCGCTTCGAAAGTAGCCAATTCGGTGGCGAATTTGTCTGCCTGAAAACAACAAACTCTAGTCATTTTTTTCAGTCTAATGCACCTGTGCTCTTAATTTATGGAAAAAAGAGAAAATAACATTTTCAACCAAGACAAAAATTACTTTCCCAGAGAGGGTTCGAACCTCCGACCTAAAAAATTTAAACTCCAACACTTTTCAAATACACCATCACGACTTGTAGTGAAAACCCGGTAAATTCCTTATCTTTTTGAGGAGCTATTTTAAAGAAACATTCACAAGGAAGTTAAATTAAATATACCATATTTGTGAACATGTTCTTCTTGTCAATATCGAGTTCGTCAGAAATCTTGCCTCTGAAATGGTCCAAAGCTTCTTCTAGTTGATTTACAATGCCATTTGAGGTTGAAACGCTATTTAAATAGTTGTCGAACAAATATTTCTGCCTGGCCCTGAAAATATTGATTTAAAAACACGTCAAATTAGGGTCAAGCTCATATGGGTCAAAAAGCTCAAGTTTGCTTTAAAAATCTAAAAATTGGGTTTCTGGGGCTTTAAAGGGCTTTAAAAATCACGAATTTTACATTCATCTTACCAAAAATCGAATCCCAAGCTCAAAAATCGACTTTTAAGCGACAATTTTGGTCAAGCTTAGTCCCTCTACCGATTTTTACGAAAACACAGGCACAGAGGTTTTCGAACCCGTAGAGTAAGAATCTGGAATGATTTTTGGCCGATAGATTAATTTTTCCAAGAAAATCTCAATTTCCCTCTTTTAAAACTAAAAATAAAAAACCTTTTGATTATTTTGTCGTCTATATCGGTAATATTCATCACATAAACGACGTCATAATTGAAGTAGTCTGTGAGCACTCTTCTCACGATATCAAAGGATAAATAGGCTCTAGCATGCCCCATATGAGCGGAATCGTAGACAGTTGGTCCACATATGTAGAATTTGACCTAAAAATCATTTTAAATCAGATAAAAATAAAAATAAACTTGTTTTCCAGAGATAGGCTCAAAAGGCTCCTTTGTTCGAGTCAGGCTATTTAATAAGTGCAAACGAGGCTCTTGACCTTCACATTTGTATGAAGTCCACTTAGAATTGCATCGCTTAACATAAAAAACTATTTTTTGTCTCAAGAATTGCTATTTTAGACTTTTCTCGATTTCTAAAAAATATAAAAACCTACAACAATTTCCAGTCGTCTCAGTCAAATTTATTGGCGAATTTGGAGGTGTTGAATAAAAGAAACGTGGAATATTTATTAAAAATCGATAAGTGTAAACTGTCGCCTTACGCAATATTTGCATATATCTGAAAAATTTAAAAGTGAATTTTAAACGAATTTTGGGCAAAAGGCTTCCGAAAAATGAAAAAGGTGGGAAAGACGATGACTGGCATAAAGGAATGATGCAATATATTCCTCAAATATACTCATTCCTCTACTCAAACTGATTGTCATGAAGAACTGCAAAAATTCCAAATTGACCATTATGTCTTTTTTTTGCGTTTGTCGACATTTTGTAAGTTTGTATAATTAAAACGTTTCCAATTCGAAATTGTCTCTCGCTCGTCTCCACTCGAGTGTGATATCTCGTTTCCGCTAGATTGTGGAATTTTCTCGACTTTTCGATTTGACTTGACATTTTTTTTCTTTTTTTTCAAATCTTTTGATTTTAGAACTACAGATATTTTTTAAATCCTTTTATTATGGGCCTACTAAAATTTGACGAAGTTCAGAGACAGGTTAAAAGGTGGCTGGCGGCTGCGAAGGATAAGTATGGCTATAACCTCTTCGTTAAATGGGCTGCAAAAACTTTTCATAGATATGACAGGTTATTTTTTACCCATTTTCACATTTGAAAAAATTTTTTTTAGAAGAATTTTTTTACAAACTGAGCTAATCAAAAAGTTAAATGCCCAAATTTCTGCCAGAGATGAACAAATTGAGAAAATGGAGAGGTTTCTGAATGAAAAAGAAGGAGAAATTAACAAACTTCGAAAGAAAGCGGGTGCTGGAGAAGAAGACAAACAACAAGAGCAGTCTACTTCAAAGGATCCAGAGGTTTTTTTTGTTTTTATTGGGGTTTATATAGAATATTTTTTTGAAAATTCTGACCTTTAACCCATGTTCTGATTTACTAAGTCCAAAAATTGACTGTGCCTAGCCCGTTCTTTATTTTTTAACTTTCAAAGTTTGTTTTTTTCCTATGGGAATTTCAATTTTTTATATTTTGTTTATATTTTTTAAATTTTCAACTCTTACTTTTTAATTTTTCAATTTAAGAAGAAGAAGAAAATGAACAAAGGAAAGAGGATAAGCCAGGTGACCCGTGAAAAGCGAAAGAAAGCGAAGATGGTAGAAGCAGAAGGACGTAATTAACTCCGAAAATTTTTAAGTATTTTTAAATTATTTTTTAATTGTTTTTTAAATTATTTGTTGACTTTTTTAAAATTTTATATAAATCTTATTGAATATGTTTTTTTGATTGTTTGTCTAAAACATTTCTTATTTTTTAATTTTCAAAAGTGACAAGGATAGATTTTCCCTTGTCCGATTTAATGTTATTTTTGCGTCTTCCTCCATACCACACCAACTCTGTCGAAATTCAGCGAAGTGCACATGAATAACAGGACAAGAGGGTGGACAAAATTCTGAACTCTTGCCTCTCTTCATCAAAGTGCTTCAATTTATTTAAGAAAACTCCTCCAGTAATCCACGCCATTTTTAAGTTATTTCTAAGTTCCCATTGATTAAAAATCCTTGCTTTGTTTTATTGGTTTTTAACACATACATACGTCATCGTTGTTTAATTTTGGGGCCAAACTTCCAATTTGACAAATTTGTTTGCGTTTGGCTTATTGCACATTAACAGAAAAACCCAAATCATCAAAGATAAATAAAGCTTGTCTAAAACAAGACTCTAGTGTAAACAAGACTCTAAATGCTATAACTTTTATCGATTGGCCCCTTTGGCTCTCTGCGTTTCAATCGACACAAGAACAGTTTTGGGGAAAATTCGTCAAATAATTTCTTTAATAAATTTGTATTTAATTGAAAAAGAAGAAAAACCAAATTGCAATTTATTGGCAAATTGTGCAAATTATATAATCAAATTGATGAGAATTCTTGGGGCTGATTGTGGATTTAAAGAATTTAATTTTGGAATGAATCAACAGCGGTAAATTTTTTAAATATTTCCTTTTTAATTTTTTTCAAATTTTTTAGGACATCAGAAAATCACTGTGCGGACAAAGAAGAGATATTGATGCCTTATTTGGAAGCAATGGCAAATTTCCGTGAGGTTGTGAGGAATGATCTTCTTCCTCTTCTTTCTCTTTCCCCCCTGCAAGCAGGTGGCTTCGGCCAACTGCCAGCAGGGGGGTTCTTCTTTCTCTTCCCCCCTGCAAGCAGGTGGCTTCTGCCAACTGCCAGCAGGGGCGATTCTTCTTTCTCTTCTTTCCCCCCTGCAAGCAGGTGGCTTCGGCCAACTGCCAGCAGGGGGGTTCTTCTTTCTCTTTCCCCCCTGCAAGCAGGTGGCTTCGGCCAACTGCCAGCAGGGGGGTATTTCTTTCTCTTCTTTCCCCCTGCAAGCAGGTGGCTTCTGCCAACTGCCAGCAGGGGGGGGGGGGCTTCGGCCGGTAGTGCCGTTAAACCCTTCCCCCCCTGTGAAACCAAAAACCCACATGCCTTTTGGCCGTGTGGCAGAATATGTTTCAACGACACCAAATAATTCATCCTCGATGGACTATCAGAACAAATGGTTTATCAGATGCAACGTTGGCTGTGTAAGTTATGCAAATCTTTAATTTTGTTTTCTAATTTTTATTTAAAAGATATTTAATAAAAATTTCAAGTTTATTTGTTAATTTTTTAACCTTTAAAAAATTTTTTTTTGAGTATTTTTGGTAATCTAGCAAATTTGAGCTTATTAAAATATTAATTTTAAATCATTTTAATGAGACAATATTTTCAATATCAGAAAGATTGCTAATTATAGAGAAGCAAAAGTTCCGTCAACCTCTCTAACTGGATTAACTATTAGCTGCTTGATATTTTATAAGGAGAAGAAAGTTGTTTTAACAGCAGGATGTTTTTAAAAGTAGATTTTCTTTGGAACATTTTTTCTATAATTTTTTGTTGATTTTGGAAAGACTGATTTGTTTGTTGAGAGAAAAACGCGTTTTTATTTATTTTTCTTTTTAATTTATTTTATGTGAATTTTTGGGTTTTGCGCTTTCTTTTTAAGCTTTTTCTCTTTTTTATTTTATTTCTTCCTTCGATTTGCAGCAACTTTTAACAAAAAAAAATAACTCGTCGAAAACTGGTGCTTCTACTAAATTTAACTATGCAAAACTCTTGAAAAATAATTAAAAAGAAAAAGAGAAATTTTCCTCTTTTGCTAGCACCAACAACTATTATAATTTATTTATTTAGGTAGAATCAAT